>CATIWO010361173.1:0-10785 GCA_949673435.1 Macaranga tanarius | reverse complement strand
TTAATTGAAATTTTCGAAATTTCCTTTGAGTTCTTGAGAGAGCTTAATTTGATCTTTGCATCCTTAGGCGCCTTTGGTTGTGATTATCACCCCTTTGATAATTAGAGTTCCTAATTGTTAGATAATTAGTGGGTTCTAATTCATTGTCTAACATAGATAGATCTTGGGCAAAGAAATCAATAGATTGATATAGTTCCTAGTTGTTAGATAACTAGAGGGTTGTATCATAAACTCTCCACGTTGGGCAGAGGACAACTGAAGGAATTTTCATCAGAAAGCTTCTAGGTGGAAATCACTTCTGGTCTTTATCTTTTTGAAGCTTTTGAATTGCCCTATGTATGAAATCTCTCAGGGAACTCTATATATGAATTACTTCTTTGACTCTTTGTGAACCAATGGGTCCATACCCTCGTGAGAATGAGGACTTTTCTTATCGGTGTATTTCTGTCCCTATGATCAAATGGACGAACCTCTCTCTGATTAAAGAGCCGAACCTCTCTGGTCTTCTCTATATGTCACCGAGTCCCCCATGGGAACAGAAGCTTCTCTATGAGAAATATCAACTTATGAACTTACAACTCGCTCAAGGGAGAAAAATGTTTGAATGAAGATTTTCCATAGCCCACTTGGGTATCCCAAATTCCTCTAAGTTAGAGAAGCTCCCTCAGCTCAGAGAGTATCCCTTTAAAAATTTCCCCCATGGGAGACAAACTCTTTTCACTTGGGACAGATCATCTAGCAATCTCCCCCATGGCAGCCAAACTCCCTCCACTTGGGAAAGATCATCTAGTAACCTCCCCCATAGGAGCAAAATTTTCTTCATTGAGAAATGTCACCTCCCCCATGGGAGTAAAATCTTTCCACTTGGAACAATCTAACTCCTCACCATGATAATGTTCCCCTAATTAGGAACATCACTTAGAAATGTCAATCTTCTCTAAGGAAGAAAATTCCAACTGCCTTAGAAACCCACGTGGGGGGCAGACCCGCATATTAAAGGGACCAATCCCTCTAACTAAGGATGCCAAATCCTACTTCCAAATTAGCCCTCCATAAGTGAGGCACTCTCTAAAAGTGAGACACCATGCCCATGAGGGTTTAAGAAACATAACTCCCTCACCAGGCACCAACCAACCTCCACAAGGAGGCACTTCCCATGGAGTATTAATTAAATTTGGAAGTCAATATATCTCCCTAAGTGAGAGTCCCCTGTCCATATGGACTTGTGGTACAAATAATCTCCCCAAGGAGCCATATCCCTATAGACACATATCCAACTTGACATTGTGTCCCCATGGACACAGGTCCAACTCGACACTGTGTCCCTATGGACATAAATCCAACTCGACACCATGTCCCCATGGACGTAAATCAAACTTAAATACTATGCTCACAAGGATAATCCATGCCTGAGATCAGTGGCCTTCACTCTCAGGCATAGATTGAGGGGCTACTGATGATACACAAAAATATGCCTCCAATAAGAGCTGGACATATGGAAAGTAGATCCCACTTATTGACCAAGTCATGGACACTCTCATCAAAGGGGACATGGGATAAGACCCCCAAATACCTCAAAGGCCACATTGGCAAAGGGCACCCACGCTACTCAATGGGTACATTCCCCCTCTACACCAATCAATCAACATAAGCCACGGTGACCCGATGCCCACCAAAGGGACAACGTTGACCCGCTGACCACCAAAGGGACAATAGACACTCCTTCCCTACTGACGAACATTATATGTACCGCCCATCAGTCATTGTGGCACCTAACACATCACCTTCTCCAAGAACGCTACTCGATTACACCTACCCAGTCACTGTGTTAATAGGGTCAATGAGCCAATCACCCGCTAACACATGTCCACTGAGTAAGGCTATATAAAGCCTCCACCCACCAACCATCAGGTCTGATCTCTCTCTCCTTCCTCACTTCTTCTCCTTCTTTTCTAGCTCTTCCTTCTTTCCAGAACATCTTCATCTCTCTATCCCCGCTGACCATCAGAGGGACACCATTTGACTTGAGCATCAGAAGGGGCTTTGGGCAAACCAAGCCCTCCTAGCTCACCTCTTCTATTTTGACAGGTCAACCATGGCTAGGATGGAGCTGAGAAAGTTTGGGAACCCATCAAGTAGCATCTATCTTCTTACTTCTATCTTTGAACGATCTGAATTTGTGGATGAAATTGGTCATTTCTAGTTTTCTTCTAATTCAACTTATCATAGTATTCTTTCTATTGGGGAGTTAATTGAGGAAACCTACAATTCCCATTAATACATAAAAGATAAAACTATCTTATTGGGCTGATAAGCCTAATATATGTTTTGGGCATGTTCTATGTGTGTGACCCTGTAGGTTCACACAACGTTGGCAATGGATAACTCTTATTTTATTCTTTGTTCTATACTATGATTTGCATTTTTCAACTCTTGCCCATTTTTGATTCGCAAAACAATTCCAAAAGAAATAATGAACATGGAAAAATGCATGTTTAGGTTTTGCAACTGCATATTAACATCACAATCACTATGTTCATTTCATTTTTTTAACCTAAATTACATCAACCATCCATAATGAATGTTCATGTTCTGTAAAACATTACAGAAATGATGGTTATAATATAACCAGATCAATTCAAGGGATTCCTAGAGCTACATATATATATACATATATCTAAAAACGTAAACGCCTAATCAACCATATTAGAATCAACGCTACATAATGAATCTGCCACCGTATTCCTATTTTTTCATTCTTTTTATTTTCTGCAAGTTCCTTCTCCTCTTTCAATCAATCGATCATTCTGAGTAGTCCTATGATAACTGCTTTCACCCTTCCAGACATAGAAGAATCAACCCATTGAAAGAATTGGCACCTATTACGCTGTTTACAAAAAAAAATTACAATAGGAGCAAAATTTTCAAGACTTTGCATTATGATTTCAATATGAAATCCAAATTTTCAAATATATACATTGACATTTTCAAACCATCATGCTTACATCTGCATTTCGGTAACCCAAAAAATGCCTGCCTAGATTAGCTTCTGTCTACGAGGTTCTCATTACGGCTTCAACTGAATAGTAGCAATTTGGAGTCCAGCTTTCCATCTTATGAATCTTCTTAGTAAAAGGATTAAAGTGAAGATTAAAAAAATGTAATTGATTTCGGGGTTAACATGAAAACATCTTTAGCTTTTGAATTTTAGGGTTTCAGTTTTCTAGATCTAAAAGATGAGTCTCGTTTGCCTCAGAATAATATGATTGATGCTTTCGATCTAATGAGAGAGAGAGAGAGGAAAGAGAATTAGTGGGACATGTGGCGCCCACATGCCCACCTTTAATAAGTCTTTTAATTTTTTAAATGAAAAAAAACTTTTACATATCACAGTCCACATTAGTGCCACGTTAGTGCCATGTCAACTCCGACTACTGAAAAATGAGCACAGATATTTTTCTGTGAAAAAAATCAATTCTCGGGAAGTTTTGAGTGATGATTTGAAAGTTAGGTATTATAATGGGAATAAATGGTAAAGTTGGGTACTGTGGGTGCAATTAACCCAACCTTTATTAGAATTAAATAGCCTCTTCTTGTCTTTGATATCATATTGTAATCACCTTCTAGACTTGATTCTAATCCAGAATAGATAAATAGTGGGCCTACTTTATTTCTAGGTCACTAAATTTTACTATCTATTAATGTAAATTTTTTATTGCACTCGTAAAGGATTATATAATAAACAAAAGGAACCAAATCATATGCAGATGGGGTTCTAATGATGCCTCAGTTCTTATATGCAAATCATCTTATATTTTTAGACCAATGAAAAAACAAACTTTGAAGTACATGATATGAAGGAAGCGACCTATATCTAGGTTTGATGATGGTGCATCAACAATATTTCTTTCATCATAAATCAATAAGGCAATTGGTAACAAATAAAAGGCTATGGTAGAAGATGTGGAATTAATGGATTTTGAAGTGGTAGGAATCGAATAATTGAACCAAACTAGTTGGCTAAGTTTGGTTTTAGTTTAGACTTTTAAAAATCTAAAAATCTTAATTAAAATTGAGACTGACTGAGAAAACTAAATAAATTAATTTTTATATACAATGATGATAAAAGAACAAGTTTGATGAGTAGTTTAATTGGGATGCACACGACCTTGGTTATTTTCTAACTAGGGATCAAGTCTTACAAATGTAGCATTTTTTATCTTCCATTTTGTGCAAATTCATGAAAAGGAAAAAGTCAATCATTTCCAAGGCTTGATCCCTAGTCTAAAAGAGTCTTTCGAGGTAGTAAAACCATTAGGAAGTATAAGAAATTGTAATATTTATTTGAAGATAAATATTTTATATTAATATCAGTTAATTAAAAATTGACTGATTACTCATTCTATTCTTTTGGTTCGGTGTCAATTTTCCAAAAGGGTGAGCTTTCAGTTTGGTTTGGACCGAATGCTCACCTTTAGTAGGAAAAAAGTTTGTTAGGCTGATTTCGATCATGTTTTAGTGGTGGAGACTACTTTCTAAATCGCCATGAATTAGTTATCTTGGAACTTCTAGGGGTTGGGTATCTGTATTACTTAATGAATGTTCACTGCCCCTATCTAATTTTTTTAATGGAAACATGACTTGTTCATAATGCTTGGATACGTATTCGTTGAAAATTAGATAGTTATAATTTGTTCATAATGGATTCGGCTGGCAAATCTGGTGTTTTTTCTTTGTTATAGCATAAAGACTTGAAAGTTGCTATTCGTTGTTTTTTTAATAATAGTATAATAAATAGAGGGGTACTGGTATTTATAGATGCCATCAATTTAAAAACAAATATAAAACATGGGCACTAATGAATTCTTTTCATGGCATGGACGACTTGCCTTAGTTATGCTTTAGCGATTACAATGACTTGCCTTAGTTATGCTTTAGCGATTACAATGAGATCTTATTTAGTTATGAAAAGCAGGGTGGCCATGATAAAGTTTTTGAATCTATAGAAGCATTTCTACATATAATTGATTAGGATATTTAGGATCCCCATTTACTTGAACTAATCTTCGAAAGGGTGTAGCTTTAGTCTGAGAACATCTTGATAAGGCTCTTGCATCTGCTTCATGAAAAATATATTCCCAGAGGTTGCGGTACAACACCTATCTCTAGAATCCTCTGATAATATACCTCTCCTAATTCAGTTTATTGGTGTATCTTTTTGTCATAAACAATGGCCTCATCTATTTCGTTTTAAAGCTTTTTATGTTCAATATTCTGAGTGTGAAATGATGGCTAGGGATGTTTGAGGAACTTACTTTCACACGATGCTACTAATGATATTTTATCTCAAATTCATTCTTGATATGTTTTACAAAAATGGCATAATTAAACATTTTAAAGAAATTAGCCTCGTATTAAAGAACTTCATTAAAAGATATCTCAATTTCATACATCTACTGATCAATAAGAACTTGATGTACTTCATGTTTTGCTATTGGAATTATAGCAATTACTTAGAACATAGGAAATATATTAGAGGCAATATTTAAGAATGGTTTAGCTAAAAAATGGTGATCGTAACACTAAATTTTTTCATATGAAAGCTAGTGAGCATAGGAGGTGAAATATAATTGTCAAATTAATGGACAATGAAGGAAATTGGCAAAAAAGGGATGTTGCATTGGAGAAAATTATTCTTTCATACTATCAAAAAATTTTCCAAAGCATTTTATATTATTCAAGTTCACATACGAATGAAGTTTTTGATTTTATTGATAGCTACTTAGATGAAGGTGATGCTTCTTTCCTTTTTTAGCTTTATACAGTGGATGAAGTGGTTTAGGCCCTCCATTAAATGCATCCTCTAAAAGCCCCTAGTCCATATGGTATGTCTATTCTTTTCTTTTCTAAATATTGGAATATTATTGGCATGGATGATATTGTGCTCTTAATTTTTTTAATCATGGTGTCATGCCTTCTAAAATAAATTATACTTATATCACTTTGATACTTAAAACTAAGCGTCGTAAGTCAATGAAAGACTTCCGACTCATTAGTTTATATAATGTTATATATAGACTTATGTCAAAAGTCCTTGCAAATCATCTTAAGTCTATCTTACCACATATTATTCATAAGACATAAAGTACATTTGTTCCAAATCAGCTTATTGTAGACAATGCCCTTATAGCTTTTGAGATTTTCTATAATATATGATGATACATAAAATAATACTCTAATGAGAGATGTACACATGGACAAGTAGAATCTTTGACCTGCCACGTAGTCACCACTTTGATTTTATGACTCTCTTATATAAGAGCTTCATACCTTATCGGACAGAGGGGCCTCTCTAGCCTTGAGGCTGTACTCTATGATAGACTCCGCTAATCCAATGGGGACCCTATAAAAGTCCACTCTGACTCTCATTAATTACTCTCACAATCAATTATAATCCTAGCACATCATATTTAATACCAGCTACCCCCACTGTAGCCACAGTGACCGCTAGCCAATCACATTGTAAAAGCCAATTTGCTACAGAGGTAAAAAGAGGTTCAGTCTTCTTAATCTCTTCTTCTCTTTGCTCTCCAAAAAATTCTTATCTTCTGTTCTTTACCATTTTCTTGTTGGATTTATCCTCTTTTGTTTGAACTCTTACTCTGTCCTCATGTTGATGGCTCACATCATTCCCTGAGTCACTTAATCCCACTCTAACTTGAGCGTCGAAGGGACTTTATAAAGAACAAAGTCTCCTATAGTTCTTTTTTTATGTATCAGCAGGATCAATGCTGATATGGCCGAGCTGAGAAGATCGGAGGACTATCAAATGGCGCTGTCTATAGGAAAAGGGTAGTTTCCAGGAGCCTCAAAAGCTATCCTTTACTTTATGGCATTATGTTAAAATTACTGGCAAGCCTAGACTGTTGAGAAGTTTTTAAGAAATAATGGCAGGGTCGAGTGCGTCAACTAGGAGGAGAAGTGAATCCAAAGAAGAGAGGGAGAAGAGGAGATCACCAGGGTCTGATAAAAGACAGCCACAGCTAGTAGAGGTCTTATTTAATTATTTGAGAGACTTGATGAGTAAGGTAACTTATTTGACAGACATGCAAAAAAGACAAGAAAGAGGTAAAATGACGGCAGTTGATCCCGTCACCCCAAAAATGTAACTCGTAAGAGACTCGTTCTAAGAAAAGAAAAAATGGAGAGGTCAAGTTTAAGTGCTCTCACAAGATCTCATAGAGAGAGGGAGATGGCAGCCTATAGACTCTGAAACGAGCCGGGTAATTTAACGAGAAGACTGGAACAAACTCGACAAGAGGGCCTCAGTGGAGGCAGTGAAAGAGAGAGGAGTCATACCTATAGAAGGACAGGGGACAGAGAGTCATGCTCAAAAGGGCGACACTCCCCTATGAATGAGTGAGTTGTCACAGTGGCAAAGTCCTATGCTGGCTCATCAAAGGAAGATCTTGGTGTGATAAATCCCCCTATCCATCTCATTTTTTCTCCACGTAGATTGGAGGACTACCAAGAATTCCTGGATTGGAGGAGCTGGAAAGCTGAACAACATGAATTAGCCAGTCAAGTCATCAACATGACATCCTCGTTTATAGAATCTATTCAGAAAGAGCCAATTCCTCAAAGGTTCAAATTACCTACCCTCCCTAATTACGACGGAACCATAAATCCTAGAGATCATATCTCAAAGTTCAAAGCAGTTGTCGAGTTTTACACTCGATCAGATGCTATATTATGTAAGATGTTTTTGACCACTCTTGTGGATGCTGGACAGACCTGGTTCAATCATTTACCGCCCAACAACATTCATTCATTTGCTGATCTTAGTAAGCAATTTGTCAGTCAATTTATATCCAGTATTCCTACTGAGAGGGAGTCTTCTTATTTAGAAACTATTATACAGAATAGGGGGGAAAGCCTCAGGGACTATGTTTTAAGGTTTAATATGGAGGCGTTGAAAATACCACATTTGGATCATGCCCGGGCCATCGAGGTGGTAATTAAAGGCACAAATAACCCCCCATTCTTCAACTCCTAGTCAAAGAATAGACCTTCTGACCTTACAGCTTTGATGGACAGGGCGGAGAAGTATATTCGACAAGATGATGCTTTTCATTCCAGTCGATTTGCCTCAAAGAGAAAGGAAGCTTTCGATGAACCATTCCCTCCCAAGATGGCTAAAAGAAGTATTAACACTATATAAATGGTTGAGTCCCACAGAGGCTCCAGAAAGCCCTTCACTCCCCCACGGGATGAAAATTTAACACCGTTGGGCATGTCTCTGTAGGAAATTTTGATGGCAATGAAAGACAAAGAGCATGTGAAGTGGCCAAAAGAAATGCCCTCCATCCCAAGGAGTAGAGATCAGAGTAGGTATTACCATTTCCACAGATATGTAGGACACTATACTAATGAATGCCACCAGCTCATGTTAGAAATTGAAAGGCTCATTCAGCAAGGACATCTCAGAAATTTTGTGAAGAGTGACAATAATCGCCAAAGACAAACTACGATAGAGGGAACTAGTGTTGCTAGGTTACAAAGAGACAAGCAGCCTATGCACCCTTTGAACATAGGAGCCAGTGGAGTCATTCATTGGATCATAGGAAAGACCAGCCCAATTGATGAAGGAATAGACCGGTCCATAGGAAATTGGTTCGGGAGAAGAAAGAATCAGGGAGCATATGCATTGCATTCATGCCCCATAACCTTCGGCCTTGGTGAGGAGTAGGAATGGAGGCTCCCCATATGGATGCAATGGTAATTATGGCTGTGATTAATAACTATAAAGTAAAAAGAGTTTTAATTGATGACGGCAGTTCAGTCAACCTATTACCTTACCATGTGTTGAAAAAGATGGGGATCCAAGATGTTTTCTTGTCACCTATATCCTCTCATTTACGGGGAATTAATGGAATACTAGTCAGAGTAGAAGGAAGAATCTTTCTCCCTATTACCATAGGGGAGGAGTCATATAGAGGAGTGATTGAGAAAGGCAAAACAATGACTGTTGAGTTTATAGTGGCGAAAGTGTCCATGGCCTATAATGCTATAGTAGGCCGGTTGATACTATCAGAATTTTGTGCGATAGTGTGCATCCAGTACCTCTGCATGAAAATACCCTCTAAAGCCGGTACTATAACCATACGAGGAAGATAACTTGAAGCTCAATACTGCCACTCTATTTCCCTGGGAGATGATAGGGAAGGGGAAGTGTTGATAAGTGAAGTTATCGAAATAGAGGGGAATATAGCTAAACAAATAACAGAGCCTATTAGGGACCTGGAAGCTTTTACTATTTCAGAGAGGTACCCCGACAGATGTACTCATGTGAATGCTCATCTAGAGCCATACTAGAAGACTAGAGTAAAGGAGTTTTTGGCGAGTCACAGAGGGGATTTTGCATTCAAACCCTCTAACTTGCCAGGAATACATCCGGGTGTCATGTCATATAGACTCAATGTTGATTCCAGCACCATCTCGGTGCAATAGAAATAGCATTTCTTCCCTCCCCGGAAGCAAGAAGTAATAGATAGGGAAGTAGACAAGCTAATTGAGGCTAAGTTTATAAGAGAAGTAGACTATCCTTCCTGGTTTGCCAACATAGTTTTGTTAAAAAAGAACAGTGGAAAATGGAGATTATGTGTAAACTTCACTGACCTAAACAAGGCTTGTCCAAAGGATTATTTTCCTTTGCCTTCCATTGATAAACTTGTGGATGCTACCGCAGGTTATGAGTATTTAACCTCTCTGGATGCCTTATCAGGGTACCATCAGATCCTCATGGATCTTGAAGATGAAGAGAAGATAACTTTTATCATAGAGAAGGGAATTTACTGCTATACCGCTATGCCCTTTGGATTGAAAAATGCTGGAGCTACTTATCAAAGATTAGTTAATAAAATCTTTAAAAAGCAGCTAGGGAGGAATATGGAGGCATATGTGGACGATATGATAGTCAAGAGCAAAATATTTAAAGGTCACTTGGAAGACATACAAGAAGTGTTCAGTATACTGGGACAACATGGTATGAAATTAAACCCAAAAAAGTGTTCTTTCTTCATCAAAGGGGGAAATTTATGGGATTTATGGTAAGCAATAAAGGGATAGAGCCAAATCCTGAGAAGGTACAAGCAATTTTTGACATGCCATCGCCCTCTTGTACAAAGGACGTTCAACGGTTAACAGGAAGAGTTATGGCCTTACATAGATTTATATCCAAATTAGCTGAGAAATGTCTACCTTTCTTTTAAAAGTTGAGGAAAGCTTCAGCTTTAGAGTGGATTGAAGAATGCGAAAAAGCTTTTCAAGACTTGAAGGAATACTTACAATCCCCTCAAATCTTGAGTAGGCTAATGGAAGAGGAAGAATTACTTATTTACCTTTCGGTTTATGATTAAGCAATCATCACTGTGTTGGTCAGAGAGGAAGGCAAACACAGAAACCAATTTACTATGTGATACGAACCTGGCTAACTTATGCCAAACCCATATGCAATGTTGATTCTTCACCTTAGGATCATTCATAACCAAGCAATAAAGGTAACTCTAATTCCCAATAAGACCCTTAAATAATTTGTACTTAAGAACCTTAATTACAAAGAATTAAAGGTTGTTTAATGTAAGTCTAAATTAACTATGTCAATGTTAAGCCTAAATTAAACTATGTTTGAATGTACCAAGCCTTCACTTGATAAATTCACAAAAGTTCTTTTAAGAACAAAAGAGAGAAAATAATTCCTCACAAAAGAAATTCAAATTAATGTAA
>CATIWO010361052.1:0-11336 GCA_949673435.1 Macaranga tanarius | reverse complement strand
AATTATTTTAATTTTTATTATGATTTTAATTTTTTTTATTTTTCATATATCCCATCAATATTTTTCTATTCTTGTAGTAGTGCAAAACATAACATATTAAAATAAAATCATAGAGTATAAATAAATAACACATAAATATTACTTAATTTATTTATAATTAAAGTATAATGTGTTTATTGCCACATAAATAATTATAAAATAATATAATAAATAAAAAAATATAATAAATATAAAAAAATATTCAACCATTTAGCATTATAAACTAATTTATGCAATTATTTTTTATAAATATAATAATAAATTTAATTAATTAGCAATCCAAGTTATTAAAAAAAATGCAAAAAATTAAAAAATGAGGAACTCACCGGAGGGAGGGAGCCGACGGTGGAGAGGAGGGAGGAGGAAGCGAAGCTGCCGGTGAGAAGATGAAGAAGAAGCCGCTGGTAGAGGGAGGAGGAAGAAGGGCGAGCGGCGGTAGCTGGATCACGCTCCGGGACAGCTGCGGGGGAGTCGGTGCTTGCGGGGAGGGACAGCGAGAAGAGGGTAGCTGCTGGCGGCAGGGGACAGCGGCGGTGGAGGGAGAGGGAAGAGGCCGGCGAGGGGAGGGAAGGAAGAGAAGAGAAAGAAAGAGGAGAAAGAGAGGGGAGAAGAGAGAGAGAGAGCTAAAAAATATGTCTGAATGTTTTTATCAGACCCGACTTTTAGCGACGGATAGCTTGTCTGTCGATAATTAGCGACGGACATTACTCTCTGTTGCTAATAATTAGCGACAGATACTCTATCCGTCGCTAATGAGTGACGGACAACAATGTCCGTCACTAATAATTAGCGACGAACAAGCTGTCCGTCGCTAAATTAGTCGGTGTTTCAGGCGCCATATGTTGGCACTCGAATATTTTAAGCTTTTAGCGATGGAGATTTTTTTCCATCGCGAATCCGTTGTTAAATCAAATTTCGTCGGTAATTAGAGTCGAAAATTTATCCGTCGCTAAAATCCGTCGGTAATTCGATACATTCTAGTAGTGATTGTTAAGTGCACTGGATGGGTATTTTATGGCTAACTAAGGCTAATTAGTATGGTCAGAGCAACTGTTAAGTTAGTAAAAAATAATTAATATACATACATGTCCTGATTTGCAAACATATACAAATACAATACAACTAAAAAATGGACATATATATTTTGATGACTTTAATATTTAAAGTGCCTTCATGCATCATTTATATCCAAAATAATTTAAATTGAATAACATTACATGCTTGTCAGAAATATATAAATATTATTAAATAGGCTTTTAGAAACTGACGAGTGCTTAAAAATTACCTCACTGACGTGCAGTCCAAATTGGGACTCGATACAATAGCTATCTTCAGGAAAAATCTATAATAAAGCATAAAAAAATAAAATAAGAAAGTATTTCTTAACGTATATAATTTTCTAAAAAAATTATACCACCTACAAAGATAAATCAAAAAATTTACAAGGATTCTACCGAAAATTCGGTAAAATCTCGCCTAAAATAATGATATCTCCCTACTAAAGTAGGACCAATCATGCAATAAAACACCAACAATTCTATACAACATCACAAATGGATAAAAAAATACCAAGTATTTTTTATCATCGCATTTTATCTCCAAAAAATGTCTATCTCCATAAATAATCACAAATAATATATATATATATTACAATAAACAAATTTAGTTTTATTTTTCACAAAATAAACATGTTTTAGTGTAAAAAAAAATTATTTTCAAAAAATTGTGTTAATAAAATTAATATTAACTTGTTGTACATGTGAAAAAATTTGACACTTTATATTAATTTTTGACAATAAAAATTAAATGTAGTTTACCAACAACTTATTTTTATTTTTAAATTTCAAAAATAAACTAATTAAATTTCAAGTTTGAACTAATTAAGTATTTATTTTAGTTTTTAAGTATAAATTAATTAACTTTCAAATTGACCCTTATTTTATGAAATTTGAATTTTTTAATTCAATTCTACGTATAAATACAAATATAGTTTGAACTAATTATCTGATTTTTTTTCATATATCCCATCATTTTCTTAAAAATGTAAATTATTTTAATTTTTATTATGATTTTAATTTATTTTTTTCATATATCCCATCAATATTTTTCTATTCTTGTAGTAGTACAAAATATAACATATTAAAATAAAATCATAGAGTATAAATAATAGATAAATATTAATTAATTTGTTTATAATTAAAGTATAATATATTTAATACCACATAAATAATTATAAAATAATATAATAAATATAAAACAATTCAACCATTTAGCATTACAAATTAATTTATGTAATTATTTTTTTGTAAACATAATCATACATTTAATTAGCAATCCAACTTATTAAAAAAAATATAAAAAATTTGAAAATAAGGAACTCACTGGAGGGAGGGAGCCGACGGTGGAGAGGAGGGAGGAGGGAGGAGGAAGGAGGAAGAGAAGCCGCCAGTGAGAGGATGGAGAAGAAGCCGCCGGTGGAGGGAGGGAGGAGGAAGAAGGGTGAGCGGCGGCAGCAAGGTCGACAACGGACCGGGACAGCTGTGGGGGAGCGAGCGGGGAGGGACAATGGGAAGAGGGCGGCGGCAGGGGACAACGGCGGTGGAGGGAGAGGGAAGAGGGCGATGAGGAGAGGGAAGGAAGAGAGGAGAAAGAGAGGACTAGAGGAGGGAAGAGAGAGCTAGGGTGTCTGATGTTTTTTAATACACTTGACATTTAGCGACGGACTTACTGTCCATTGCTAAATGAGTCGCTTATTAGCGACGGACAGCAATGGCTATCGCTAAATAGCGACAAATTATTAAGTCTGTTGCTATTTAGCGACAGATATTAATATTCGTCGCTAAATTGGCGACGGACATTAATATCCATCGCTAATTAGCGATGGATTATTAAGTCCGTCGCTAAATCAGTCGGTATTTCAGGTACCAAATATTGGCGCTCAAATTTTTTAAAATTTTAGCGATAAAACTTTTTTTCCGTCGTTAAAACAAATTCCGTCGGTAATTAGAGATGGAAATTTGTCCGTCGTTAAAATCCGTCAGTAATTCAATACATTCTAGTAGTATGGGATGTTGATTGTTAGTCTATTCAATGATAAAGACAAGAAATTCATAGCTTCAAACCCTCTTAGCATCAAGGATACTGATGACTGATGGTAGTGAGGTATGAGGAAAAATGGTGATTATATGGTCAAAGTGGGTATTATGCACTTAAGTTGGTTATAAGGAATGGAGATTCCTTTAGGAATAAAACATTTTGGCAAAAATTATGGTAGTTATGCATTCCTCCAAAAGTGAAACATTTTATTTGGTGAGCTACAATAAATTGTTTACCTACAAAGATTTACTAAAGGAAAAAACTGTATAAGTGTATATGCATTGCTTACATATATTGCTTATATGTCCTCTAGCTAAAAGTTTTTTTATGACTTTTATAAGTAAGATTTGCTCTTAGAAATATAGATTCGTTCATCAAATGGATGGAAGGTTTAATATAGAGAAGCACCCTTGGTATGCTTGAATCAACTCTCATGCTAGATTGGAGTTTTTGGAGGAATTGCAATGAAATCATTTGGAATAATAAATGGCAGCAGGATTTTTCTATTATCAATACTACTAGAAATATATTAATCAATGGAAGCAAGCCCAACACCATAATCATGTAATGAATCAAAGTGATAAATTAAAGGTGTTGGCTATACGGAGAAAACTAAATAAAGGATAGTGTGACTGAGCCGGAGGCATTTGGGCATCACATGCGATGTGACCATGACATTGGTAGAGAATGAATCAGATGCCCCCTTTCAAAAGGCCAAAGAAGAAGCCTTGTGTAATGATTCGCCACCCTATCACCTGAGAAATATAAGAAAATCTTAAGACTTAGCAAAAACCATCCCTTAGATAAAGACTCTCAGTTCGAAAAGTCATTTTTACTTGGCTACTTTCTTATTAGGTAATACCCGTTATACATTTCACATCATCCTAGTTTCAGTATGACAATAATATATACAAATACATATCTACAAATCGTTAGTAGCTGCTATGGCAATAGAAGTCTATATATCTTATAAATTTACTTAGGGTTGCAATAATGAATCATAGTTGGAAGATACATTTATAAAATTTATGCTTGGAAATTAGAAGAGTTCAAGACCATCACACTTAATAAGGAATGCAGTGCCTTAATCACCAATAAGCTACCATTAAAGCTTAGACATCCTTGAAGTCTCACTATTCCTTGCACAATAGAGAATTTGCAATTTCAAAGGGCTTTGTAGGATTCAGATGCATCAATAAATCTCATGCCTTTGTCAATTTACAAAAAGTTGGGCTTAGAAGCAATAAAGACAAATATGTGTTTGCAATTGGCGGATCGATCAATAAAGAAGCCTCTTGGAATTGTAGAAGATGTGCTCATGAAGGTAGGTAAATTCATATTTCCCACGGATTTTATTGTGCTAAATTTTAAGGAGGATGAAGATGTGCCATTAATTTTGGGTATGCCTTTCTTATACACGGCTCAGGCCCAATTTAATATTTATAAGGGCACTATCACA
Source organism: Macaranga tanarius (assembly GCA_949673435.1). NCBI lineage: Eukaryota > Viridiplantae > Streptophyta > Magnoliopsida > Malpighiales > Euphorbiaceae > Macaranga > Macaranga tanarius. The sequence continues at coordinate 6,742 of CATIWO010361052.1, read as the reverse complement.
CTTCGAGTAGAAGATAAGAAGTGTATATTTGATATATACAAAGCATATGGGAAACCTTATGATGGTGATTTTTGCATGAGAATGGATTTGGTCGATACATGAGTGAATAAAGATATGCACCAAAAGGTGTAACTACCACATAACATGGTAGAATTGGAGAGGCATTTTGAAGTCGAGAAGGTGCAAGACCCTAAAGACCTCATAACCCTACCCCAATATGAAGCCTTAGCCAAAAATTTACAACCTACACCACCATCCATCATCATTCCACCTAAATTAATGTTAGTGTAGATGTGCCCTAGGGCCATTATTGTATATAGACATTGAATATTTATCTCTATGGTAATAAAATATTTATTTAAATTAAATTGTTTATTTATTTGAATGTTTATCCTTAGTATAATGTTAAATAAGTTTATTATGAAGAGTTGATAATATGAATGACAAACTTATTTGATACATATACTATTAAATGTTCATAGTCTTGGATTAATATATGGGTAGTATTAATCCCTAGACTATCACCTCTGTCTATTTTTCTTGATCGGTATGTGATATCGATAGTGGGAGGTAGTGAGTCTCATACTACTTGATATAAGATATTGGAATAGACATATGGATCGAACTGTGACATAAGATTTGTGATTGCATGGATATTCATATAAGTCAACAATCATAATCTTGGACATAATGGTGCATATGGTCCTTCGACTTGAGGCGATACGGTCATCTACATATGGTTGGTTAGAGTTTGTTACAGCTTACATACATGTGCTAACCACGTGTGGGTATATAGCGTGTGGTGGCTCTAGTTGGTTATATGTAGGGATGAGTGATCGGCCAAGGTGTAACTTATTACCTGGAGTGAATCGGGATAAGATCTTGTGCTATCTAAGTTATTCTCGATGAATAAGTACTTGGCCAGGTCAAAGTCGACTTATCCGGAAAGAGTTTCGGTGCTAAAAAAGAGTTTCTAATGGTAGTCATATTTTATTGAGAATTAAACTTAATATGAGGTCATATGATTAAGGCAATTAGAGTTTGACTAATTTGTGACTCTAGCCAATATTGAGATCTTGTAATAAAGGGACATTTAGTGCACGGCAATTGTATTCTGTTATTTTTAAGGATCTACATAAAGTATTTATTTCTATTTGGGTAGTCGTGACATCTATGTTAGGGGTCACTCATGACTTATGGGAACTAAATGTGATTAATTGAGATTTTCACATTTAGTATGGAAAGGTGTTTCCATGATATTAAGTGTTAATATTATTTTTTGTTGCTATTTAGACTTGAACCTAGTAAGTCACACACATAAAGGTTGCACTTGTGAAAATCAATATTAATTTAATTATTGATTAAAGAGTTTAATTAACTAATTTAATTAATTAAATTGGATTTGCGCGTATGCGAGGATCTAGCATATCCTGAAATCTAAATTCAAAGATTAGGACTTAATAGTAATTAAATAAATATTAATTTGGACTTGATTTAATATGTGATATTAAGTTCAAGGACTAGATTAATATTTGCCTCCTAATGGATTTCTATATGGGTCATGAGATGGACCTAGTAAATTAATTATGATGGACTTAATATGAACTCATGCATGGGCTTTATTTAAAGAGTCTGAATTAGCCTACAAGTTGTCTTATGGTATGGAGTGGGCCTTCTCTAAGTATAGAGAAGCCCATGTGCCCATAACCTTAGACCATATCCATTAAGTGTTAATGAATATCAAGGCTAAGGTTATCCATGTAACCAAACACCTCCCACTCACATGTAAAGAAAGGCCATACATGTAGCTTGAGTAGGAGACACTCAAGCTATTATCATATTGTTTATGTTAATAGTTAGTGTAGTGTGTAGAGATAAGCTATAGTAATGCATGTAGCTTGAGTATGAGATACTCAAGCTATGGCTATGCATATGGCTTGAGTATGAGATACTCAAGCTATTATCATATTGTTTATGTTAATAGTTAGTGGAGGGTATAGAGACAATCAAGACACAACTCCATTTTACGCATTAGAGAGTATTTTGATATTCTAATAAAAGATAGAAAAGGATTGAGAGAGTCTTCTTCCTTCTTCTTCTTCAAGTGTAGAGAATTCAAACATACACAAGTGTTGTGTACTTTCTACTAAGAGCCATTGGTGTACAAGAGTTGTACTACTTCTAGTCCATCATCCATTAGAGATTGCTTCGTAGTTCCATACATCCAAACACTGAAGGGGTTCTTGCAAACACCTTGGGTCAAATAGGAGAGGCTTTTCCATAGAGCTTCACCATCCTTCAGAGGTCTTCATTGTGCAATTTGTATCTATCAAGCTAAAGGCTTCATATTTGGGGAACTTGGAGCTTGTAGATCAACCTCAACCTAAGTTTGTCAAGCGTACTACTAGCTAGGAGTTTTGTAAGTATTACTAAACCCTTAGTTGCTAGGTCTTGTATTATGAATGCATGACTTAGTTGATTGTTGATTAAATGTTATCCTTGATGCATAATTAGCTATGTAAGAGTATATGTGATATGATCTATGGGCATGGAAGTGTTTTATGCTTGATGCAAATATTGCATGCAATCAAATTTTTAAATTCTGAATTTTGATTGTTACACTATCACACTTTCCTTCAAGTGGTATCAGATCCATCTATCACATAATTTACATGCTAAAAATGTTGATAATTGTAAGTGTTATGATTATACATGTTGATATTTGCAAGAGTTGTGAATATGGTGATTAAGCATGTTGATGGTTGCAAGTGTTGTGATCATTTTATACATTTGTGTGTTGTTTTGCATGCTAAAATATGAATTACAAATGTTTTGATTGAGTATTTGAATGGTTTCAAGTGTTGTAGCCTTTGTTGCAAGTGTTGCAACATGAAAAAGGCATGTTTTTGGTGTACTGCAGTGTACACACGGCCTAGCACACGACCATGTCCCTGGTTGTGTGCTAGTCTACCTAAAATGCACAAGGGGAACACGGCTTGGGACATGGCCATATCCCATGCAGTGTTCAACACTATCCTATTTTTAAAAAATATTTAAAAGGCCTCCTTTTGTGCATAAAACACACTAGATGCATCTTAGATAATGTTGTACACATGTATGCATGTTATTCATATAAGGATTGATTATGGACTTAGTTTACATCTTTAATTTGTAATAATAATTAATTTTATTATTATTATTTATATAATTAAATGTTAATTACATAGTTTTAGGATGTAAATTATTTGCCTTGGTATGCTAAGGATTGAATGTAATATTGAAGAGTTCAATTGGAGGCCCATTCAACCTTAAAGGCTTGGAGGCAAGGGCCATGATGAAGGTGGCTAAGGAGGCTTATGGAATGAAGGCTTTTCTTAGGCTAGGCCTACTTGTAATATTCTAAGTGTTAGAATAAGAATAGGAAAGGCCCATTATCACTCCTTATTTATGCATTCATCTTGCATGTTCAATGTATATATGTGATATGTATGATTGAAGCATGCTATGTATGTATATGATATATATATAAATGAATGTATGTTTGCATGCAATGTATGTATGAGATATGTATGTTGTAAAATGGATGATGTGCAAAGTGAGACCTTAATTTAAATTGACCTAAAATTTTTCCAATTAAATTTAAGTCTAGGCACTCCATTGGAGCAATAACTTGCACGGTTTTGGGCTTATGTGCATTGGATATAGACACATAAGAGTGTACATAAGGCCCAAGAGATTCATGTAGCGTTATTGTGAAGTATGAAATGTTATGGGAGTATGGATGCACTATGGGCCAAGAATGGAAAATAGGCGTACCTGAGGTTTGAAGTGTTCAAATCCATACACTTCACTGATCCAATGGTATAGACCTAACTAATGCTAAAGGCCAAGAATAACAATGCGTACTTGAGGCTCATAACATTAGGAGCCGGATTAATGGAACCTCACATGAGATGTGATGGACAAGAGTTATCCACTTAATGAGAACTAATATTCCAAGAATGGTAATGTGTACCTGAGGGATATTAGTGGCCCATTAAGAACTCCATTACCTACTAGAAATCCATCCAACAAGGGATTTCCATTTCCTACTTGGGAGTGTAGGATTTGCCAAGTTAGTGGGAGCCTATTATGATTAAAGACCAAATCTAATGGTGATAACAATGACTATAACTAATCTAACAATGACTATAACTAATCAATCTTGTTATCTTTTACAGAAATTGATAACATGAGACATTCAAACCCACTATCAAACATACTCGACAACAATAGGCTCATGGGCCCTAACTTCATCGACTGGCTAAGGAACCTAAAAGTTATTTTAGCTTTCAAAAAAATACTCTATATGATAGAGCAAAGCCTACCTCGATCCCTTACTGAAAATGCTTCACAATAAGAGTACGAAACTCTTCTTAAATGGAAGGATGATGATATGCAAGCACGTTGCATAATGTGGGCTTCCATGACCACCGAGTTACATCGGCAACATGAGAAGTACACAAGTGCATACGAAATCCTACTACACCTACAAGAGTTATTTGGTGAGCATAGTAGAATTGCTAGGTATGAGATATCTAAGTAGCTTTTCTGTGCTAAAATGAAAGAGGAAGAAAATGTTGGAGCTCATGTGAACTCCATGATTAGATCAATTAAGGAGCTAGAGAGTCTAGACTTCTCTATAGACTTCCACCTCTAAGTGGATATGATCCTCCAATCCCTTCCCGAATTGTTTGGGCAAACCATCGCCAACTTCCACATGAACAAAATAGAGTGCACTCTTGCGGAGTTATTGAACATGCTTGTGACGGCCTAAAAGGCTATCCAAGGGAGCAAGGGAAAGGAGGTTGCACTTATTACCTCTTCTAGTGGGACTAAGAAGAAGGCCAATAAGAAAAGCAAGGGCAAGATAAATTTGTCAAACCTAAGGGAGGGTTAGCCAAGAATAAGGACAAGGCCACCATGAGGGAGGACAAGGGCAAAGGAAATTATTTCCATTGCTAAGGAGAGGGACATTGGAAGAGAAATTATCCTAAGTACCTTGAGTCCCTCAAGATTAAGGGAAAAGGAAAAGATGGAGAAGGTAAGACTTTCTCTAGTTTATTTACCTTTAAATGTTCTAAAAGCTCATCTAATACATGGCTATTAGATACTGGTGCTAGTTCTCACATTTGTTCATCCTTGTAGGATCTAGCAAATAAGAGAAAGTTGAGGCCCAATAAAGTAACTTTAAAGCTTAGAAATGGAGCAATTATTACGGCCAAGGCTATAGGATCTACTTCAATTGGTTTTCTTAATCATATTTTATTATTGGATAATTTGTTGTATGTATATAATGCCTTTAAAAACATTATCTCTATCTCTAGTTTGACTAGTAAGGGTTATGAATTCCTTTTTGGTAGAGATATATGTAAAATTTATTTTGGAAATGAATTGATTGGCACATGTGATACATGGTTTATATTATGTTGATAATATGTCTAATAACATTGAGCTCCGATCTAATGTAAATGCAATGTTAATTGAAAACACCTTTAACTCCAAATATCTATGGAACTTGAGATTATGTCATATTGCGGAAGATAGGATCACAAAGTTGGAAAGGATGAGAATCTTGAGCAATCTTGAATCCACATCCAATCCAACTTGTGAGGCTTGTCTTCAAGGCAAGATGACTAGATCACCATTTGTTGGACAAATGGTAAGAGCCAAAGATATGTTAGAAATCATACATAATGATGTATGTGGGCCATTTAAGAAAATGGCTAGAGGTGGATTCTTGCACTTCATTATCTTTATAGATGATCTATCAAGGTATGGGCACTTGTTTTTTATGAATAAAAAGAGTGAATCCTTTGAAAAGTTCAAGGAATTCAAAGCCCAAGTAGAGAACCAAATTGGGAAGAGTATTAAAACTCTTCAATCGAATCAAGGAGATGAATACTTAAGTATTGAGTTCATAGAGTTCCATAGAGAATATGGTATTGTATCATAGCTCACGCCACCCAGAACACCACAGTTGAATGGTGTATCCGAGAGGTGTAACCATACCCTATTGGATATGGTATGTTCTATGATGAGCTATACCGATCTTCCAATATCACTTTAGGGTTTTGCACTCCAAACGGCTTGCCACATCCTTAATCATATTCCAACTAAGTCCGTCACTTCTACACCATATGAGATATGGCATGTAAGGGCACTAAGTCTTAAACATGTTACTACTTGGGGGTGCCCGAATTTTATCAAAAAGCTGAAATTGGACAAGTTGGATGTAAAATTGATTAAAGGAAGGTTGTTGGATATCTTAAAGATAGTTTAGGACATTGCTTTTATCTTCCTACTGAACAAGTTGTTGTTGTAAGCAGAGATACTATATTTCTTGAGAAAGAGTTTCTTGAGGAAGGTGGCAAAGGAAGGAAGATAATGTTAGATGAAGAGTCATCTAAGGGAGCCCAACAAATTGATCACATGAATGTTGATAAACCTGAAGAGCCTATTCCAATTAAAAATGTCATCACACTAACTCCAAGGAGATCTAGTAGGGTATCTCATCCTCCGAAGAGATACGGTTTTCTCCATGATATGCAAGAGTTGCATGTACATGAAGAAAGCATTCATGACGATTATCCTACTACATATAAAGAGGCTTTATATGATAAGGATTATTCAAAATGGCTTGAAGCAATGAAGACTGAAATGAATTCCATATATGCTAACCAAGTCTAGACACTTGTTAATC
>CATIWO010361004.1:0-16966 GCA_949673435.1 Macaranga tanarius | reverse complement strand
TTGTCGTTACAATTTCACCTAAATTTGTGGCTTTAGATTAAAATTTTTAGTGTGAAACCATTTGAACATCCCCTTAGAAAGTTCCCAACATTGATAATATAATTTTACTTTTCATACTGTTCCGATTAAAGGAAAAATAATAATTCCATTCTTTTGACTGATTCCAATTCAGTACGTAGTATTAGATTTGTTACAATTGTAAGGTGGTGAACAGCAGACCTCTGAGAAATACTGTAAGAATTTCGATTTCCTATTCACTTCATTTCAACCTTTAACAATAGTGTAAACATTTAAAATTTTTTTAGATGGGTACTTAATATTTTGATTATTTTTTTAGAAGAAAATATGCATCATTTATTCATTAAAAATTAAAAATATATCTTGATGAACAAATAATATAAATAAAAAATACCAAAATAAAATATCGCTATTATGAAATTTCTTATCGTTATTTTTTTAATCGTGTTGGTAGAACTCTTTTAATTTGTAATTTGGTTATCAGCACACTCCATTCAATAATTTTAATTAATTATAAATTGATTTTCAAATTTTTAAATGAGCCCAATTGCAGAAATATTAATTAAATTTTCACGATAAAAAGACAAAACATTATTTTTTATAAAATTGATTTTCTACAATAATTCAATTTAGTCTTTATATATGCTGTTAGAAAATAGAAATGACGAATAGAGAAAACTCTGAAAAAAATTAACAAGATAAGAATAGATCTTAGTATAAATAATGGTAAATATGTTCAAAATTTTTATCTTCAATTCTCTTTATGAAAAGTTGGTTGATTTTATCATAGGAATGGGATCACTGCTGATTCTTTTGTGCTTTACAGACCTGAATTATGAGAAAACCTCCAAATTAACTAAAGTTATCAACATTTTTATTTTTTTTAAGTTATGTGATGTTATTTTGCCATACATTTTAAACAACATATTTAAAAGCTCTTTTTTTTTTTTTTAACAAAGTTTTTATATTTACAAGGTATATAATGAACGAAATAAGACTAAATCATATTAAGTGAGATTAAAATTTTTCAAACAAGTTTTATAAATATATTTATTTAAGATTGAATCCTATTTCATTTCCCCAGCTGTGAAATTTTCAAAACTGGAGTTATATATTAAGTTAAAAGTAAACGACCTAATCAAATATTAAATTAAGAAGAAAAAGAATAAATAATGATTCACCTGTAAATTGATGATACACATACAGGCTGAATCAAATACTAAATTAAGAAAAAGGAGTGGGGACAAAGAAGAGCATATGGTGATATATATATGTGTGGGGGAAATGTTTGTAATTTGTTAGTGGTGAGGCCATGGAAGTTGGGTGGCAGTTGGTTGAAAAACATGGATTAAAATGGCACCAAAAATACCAGAAGAAAAGAAAAGCAGTGGCTCTAATCTGCTTGTCGTCACTCCACCACCGCCACCAACGGCCTGTCACCATCCCCGTATATATGCTTCGACTCCCTGGTGCGGCCACCGCATCATTGCTAGCTAATTGACATGCAGCTTGTTAATTATCTGGATAATCTTCTTTCAAATTAATAAATTCCTTTCATAGTAATTTTATTTTTAAATTATCAAGTTGATATGTTTTTTAAATTGTTTAAGAAAATTATATTTTCGATTGATATTATTTTATGTAAAAGTATTTTTATTATATGAAAAAGAATTTAAAGATATTGATAAACAAAAACTAATCATTTAAACTTTTTTTTTTTTGAATTTTAAAATCCTAACTGCTTTTTTTTTTTTTCTCTTATTTTTATAGAAAAATTTTATTTTAAATAACTATCAATCATCTCCTAAATCGGGGTAGTTTTTGCTTATTTTTTTAGATTTTATTTAGTTTCTTTTATTTTTTTTTTTCATTCAATAAATTCTTTGATCTATTTCTTTTTTTATTGGATTTTTTTGAATCTTCCTCCATGAAGTTACTACCTTTTATGAGATTTAATTATTTATTTTTTGTGGAATATGATTATCACTCAATTGTAAATTTTGTGTCGATATTTATGCAATCAAATTCACCTAAAGACCAAAAAATTGATTTATACTAATTAAAGTCATTGAGTGGAGTGTACAGATCTTCAAGTTGCACATCAAAAGAGCTTTGTCAACGCGATTGAGGAATAGTTTCAAAAAATTTCATGATTTGAGTGTATTTTATTTTTGTACTTCTTGATTGTACTGTAATTGATATTATTAGGATCACTCCTCTCTGCTAATAAAGATGAAAAGTATAAGAAGAAAAAAAGAGAAAAGTTAGAGAAAATGAGAGAGGGAGGCTAGGATTTTTTTCTTATCAATGAACTGCACAAGGAAGACAAGAATTAAATTTTTTATTTATTAATATCTTAAAGGGACCTCTTTTCTTTCTCTTTTTTCATAGTTCTTGGTTTCTTCTCAAAAGTTTCATTATGACCACCGCCGATCATTTATTCGATCGACAGTGGTCATTTCTATTTTTATTTTATTTATTTTCTAATTTATTTTTATATTGAATAAGTATAGATCTCTTATCTGTTTATTTTTTTTTTATTGAAATTGTTGAATTTTCCTTCATAGAGTTCAACAATTTGGATATATCCTTAATATTCTATTGGTATTTCTGTAATCTGACTCATTCAAAGACCAGATAGTCGATTAAAGCCATTAAGTGGAGCGTACGGATTGCAGAGTTGCAAATCAGAAGAGCTATGTCAACGTAATTGAAAAATAACAAGAAGAAATTTTATAACTTCAGTAAAATTTTATTTTGGATATTTTTTTCATTGTACTAGTTTTTATTATTTTTTCCATCAAAATATACTTTTAATCTTTAATAAATGAAAAGTTCATATTTTTCTCTAAAAAAAATCTTAAAGGGATATTATTAAACTACTCAACTTTCTATGATATGAACTTCAATTAATTAAGAAGAATTGACCATAATAACTTTTATAAGCTCAAATTTTCTAATTTCTAATTGAACAGTATGCAAACTGGGAAAAAAATGAACAATTTTTAAAAGTATAAATTAATATTTAGTGATAGATTAAATCAAAGTTGATAAATAACATAAAATACCCTTTCACATGCCAAATCTATATATGTACTAGGCACATTATACATGTGAAATTATTTGTCAAAAACATGGCGCAAGATACAACAAATACATCTCATGACAATTCCAACATAGTAGTCAATTTGAACTCAACAAATGTGAAAACATTCACCCCAAAGTAACAGACCAATTAATTAGAGGGGGACACTAAAATACATATACATAAAACAAAATTAACCAAAATTACCAAACAATAAGAACCAAAATGATTGAATAGATAGAAATGTTTTACCCAATGTTTGAGTCTAAGTAAGACTTTTTGGCTTTGAGACCCTCAACTCTGGCTCTTCTACCATTAGATTAAGATTAAATTAGTTACTTATATATATATATATATATATCAAGACTGAATAATTTAGTTGAGTTTAATTTTTTCAATGTTGAATTCTTTAGTTTAAAATTCGCACATTTGTTTATTAATCAAATTAAAGTAGTTAAAAATAATAGTCAAAGAACAATAAAAAAATTTAAGCTAAAAAGTTACCTTTTTAATTCATATAACATAACAATAATAAATGGAATTTGATGCATATATGTACATGTCTTGGGTGAAAGTCATCAAAAAATGGAATTTGAGATAATATATTTTTTTTTTCAATTTATGACAGTAAGCATGTTGCTCATAAAGTTCTAATTTTTGGTGGGAATTAAGAAACTTTTAAGAAAGCAGCCAAACTTTTCATTTAGGATCTCATTGGATGGAGGCTAATCTATTTATCTTTTTTATCTTCTTTTACATTTGTTTAATATAATCATTTTGCAATATATATCTTGATGGTGTGATTGATATTCTTATTTATTATAATTATAAAAACTTTAATATATATATATATATGTTAAAAATTTATCATTTTTATAGTGATAATAGAAAATAATAAGTATTGTGTAGTTCACAGCTATTATATACATACATATATATATATTGCAAAGCATGTAAGTTTCTCATGAAGATGCCATCATTTTCTTCATGCTGTAGCTATTAAAATTTTTTAAATATATCAAATACTTCTGTTTAATTATTCAAATGAAAATGACCTAAATTAGTTATAATTAAGGTGATTAATTATTAGTTTTGTTTTTTCATGAAGAATGTGATGCCACAATCAACAAGGGACTCATTACTTAGTGCTTTCATGACTCAAAACCAAGGGTACACTAACCCAACTTGCTTATTTAATTAACTCTTAATTCAATAAATTAATTGCAATAATAATATTATTTTATTTGCTAATCTTGGAATAAACCATCCTTTCCATTTGACTATATGTCATTCCAATCTTCACCCTTTTGTCTTCATGTTTTTTTTTTTTTAATTTTAATTTATTCACACTTTTCTTATATATATAGCTCTTATATTACCAACTTTGTACTGTAGATGAAGAATTTTATGAATAAAGACGCAAGATATGAGAACAAGAAGACTCATTGTTTTCCAACTAAAACCCACTGCAGGCTGCATGCAGCTAAGCTAATTAACTATAGGGTCATGCCCTTCTATATATTAATTAGCTTTGATCAATGACTGAATTTTTTTTCCTCACCAAATTACCCAAGTTGATATATTTTTTTGCTCATAAGATATAAGAGAACCATATTTTCTTTATCAGGACAAATAAATTTTGGTCACATGGCCTTTGAACAAACTTTAGTTGGTCCTTCAAAATCTGTCAAGATTGCATTTTTTTTGTTAATTACATTAATCATGATTCACGACATACCATTGTCAAATCTAGCTAGTATCATTAATTCTTCTTATTTTAAAATAAATATATTTGCTATTGCAAAATTAGAATATAGGAACGTTATATAATTACTTTTTCAGTCTCTCTCTCTCTCTCTCTCTATATATATATATATATCTTGAATTTGAGATTTTATTTAAAAAAATTTAAAATTTTTGCAATTTAAATCAATTGATATAATATGAGACTTTCTAATTAATAATAAATCAAATTTTTACCAAATCATTTTTTCCAACTTCTTTAGTTTGTAGGAGGTTGAAAGTAACAATAATGTTTTTTTTGTCATATAAATGATAAAATTTACGATATTAATAATTAAAATAATTTTAATTTTAATTTTAATTTTTTTCACATTTTATATTTTAGTTGATATAGAAAAAATTAATTATACTATCGAGTGACTGTCAGATTAGCTCTCTCACAATTTTCTTCTGTTCATAAATTTTGATTTATATGATAAGATTTATATCATTAGAAATAAAAGCAACAATTAATTTTCTTTTAAATTAATTTTTTTGAAAGATTTTTTAAAATTAATCACAATAATCATGATAATGCATTAAACACATTGCAAAATTTTGGCCCCAATTAAAAACAGTGTACTTATTGTGTCCAACCGTGTGTGGAAAAAGGAAAATCATGGTTCCTCTTAAATCCCAGACAATTTAATGCACTTTACGAAAACCCTAAACAAACATAATCATGTCTAATTAAATCCCAAATAATTAAAGGTGGCAACCACTTTAATTTCGTACAAGGAGATGGCGTCCCTCCATTAACAAATTAAACCCAATATTAATTACGTACTAAAATATATATAATAGTATAGACATTGATGTTTAAGATAAAACCCACTAATATATATAAAACAATATCTTTATCTATTTTATACTATTGATATTGTTAGGGCAACCCATGATTATGTTCTTTATGCATGAGGTAGAGAGAAGGCAATAAATGTAAGCAATGACAATATGGTTTTAATTGGCCTCATGTGACGTACTCAAAATTTCACGACAAGCTCTCTAGTAATTAATAAATTGATGAGAATCATCCATCCATGTACGAAAAATATGTTTCAATCTACATATTATACCCACAATAAATTTCACCTTACAATCAAAATAATGCAACATAATTGTAGTATGTTAATTTTTTTTCTTATCAATAACGAGATTGGATAACCTAAACATCAATGTACTGTATAATAGAGTGTTAAATTAAGTGAAAGTAAGATTTGGAAAAACGGTCTCTAAACCACTCCAATAATACTCTTAGAGAAAAATGATCACTATTTCTCTCCCTCACTGACAATATATTATTTCTAATTATTATTAGTTATTAACGACTCATTTAAAATTACAGTATTATATTTTTTATAACATGATTGGAGTTGCACATTTTTTAATTTCCTCTCATTAAAATTTAAATTAATGCCTCTATAATCATATTAAAAAATAATTAATTTTATAATATTATACATCAAATTTTAAGCACGATAAAATTGTTAATTTATCACATTCGTGGATAATGTGATTTATTATATTTTTCTAAATATGAAAAAAATCTCAATCTATAAAAAGAATTTAAATTTCATTGATTAATACAATATAACTCTTATGTACTTTTTTTCTTTTCATAAAATGCACACGACACCATATGGGATAAATAGAATAGAAATTTTTCACTCAATGGAATTTGGATTCCAATGGTTCACACGGTAATTGTAGTAGAATAAGGCGCAGGTCAGCGATAGTGGCAAAACTAAAGAAAGGGACCTACGTCAGTGGTTGTGTTAGCCACTGAGCTAGACATCCACCCGAGAACAAGGTCGTCTAGCCCTTTCCACGTAAATATTGCCCTTACTTACAACTAAGTTCCACTATAAAACAAAGACCACAGCCACCCACATTTCTCCTTGACAATAACATAAACATTTGCCAACCCACAAAACCAAGAAAACTTCATTTTCTTTAACATTTCTCCATCAATTTCCCAATAGATTTCGATATCATCACCATGTCCAAGATTCATCCTGCTGATAAAAGATGCCAAGATTTGTTCTTGGTAGAAAAAGGGAAGCTTGTTGATCATGGAAAACCATGTACTCTAACTGTATGGAAGCGATCTAGCATGAGTTTTCAGGGCACTGATGGCTTCACCGTCTTTGATCCACATGGAAGATTGGTGTTTCGTGTCGATAATTATTCGAGGAAGAATCGTTATGTTGGTGGCGGTCTTGTTCTCATGGACGGAGTAGGCAATGCTTTGCTCACTTTGAAACCTCAGGTACGTTTTGTGCACCACTATGTCATTATTTAAAACTATATGAATTAACAATAGAGTCTTACGATCGAGCATAATGAACATGTTTAACAGATCATGATGAGCATGCAATATCAGTGGAATGCATATAAAGGATCAGAAGATGGGTTTGGGAAGAATCCAAAGATCAAAATATTTTCGATGAGGAGCTCATCGGTGCTTTTCCGATCGGGCAAGCACGTTGCGGAGATCTTCATGGGAGGGGTAACAAGGCAAGGTCAGAAACCAGATTATATGATTGAGGGGTCATTCAGAGCTAGAGACTGCATAATCAAGACTGCTAATGGCGAGGTGGTGGCAAAGATGTCAAGGAAAAGAGTGAACACTACAATCTTGCTCAGCGATGATGTGTTTAGTCTAGCTGTACAACCTGGTGTTGACGCTCAGCTGGTCATGGCCTTTCTAGTTGCATTAGATCGCATTAGCAATAAGCCTTTTGCCCCTGTTTTATGTTCTTAAAAACCGATTGTATATAAACAAGCAGAGAACGTACATAGAAGATTTCATTCACACAAATCTATACTTCTGTGTTTAAGTGGAAAGCTGGACAGGAACAATTTTAGGAATTTTGTAGTTCAATAGTACAATTTCTTGTATAGTTTTATTTATGCTTTACACAACTGTATAACTTGCACGGAAATGAGGATCCAAATTCCTGAAAAAGGGGCAAGTAGCACTTTACAATAGGTAAAAGAACATGAACATGATGATTTTAAATAAACAAGTTGCCCAAGTTGACTCGACATAGTCTAGCAGCCTAGATTAGGCTTGTGGAGTACAGACAGAAACAGTTCTAAGTTCTAACCAATTCAAAAACAGTAGCCAACCGATGATAATCGTATTGTGATGCTTATGAGATGAAAAAAAAAACAAAAAAAAAACGTAACAGCCACAAAAAGTGAAACCATTCAAAATTATAAGGATGATACCCGCTAAATACCCCTAAAAAAAGAATACGCAAAATTTATTTTTGATTGCTTGCTACTCATGTAACAGGGTAGCACAAGCGAAAAATGCTAGCCTGGAATCTATTAAAAAAAAAAAAAGACGGAAATGACATTTGTTGCACACGGCAAATTACATTTTTGTCCCCAAAAAAACAAATGCCCCCCTGTAAAATAGGAGGGTCAAATTGTAATTTAACAAAAAAATTTTTTTTGTCTACGCTATCATTTCCTATAAAAGAAATATGCGTTATTGATGCTGCATAAACTAATAATGCAACAACGTACATGTGTGCTGAACTCCAAAATCTGTTTCTAACATTGCCTACATGGCCTTCCTAATAAATCTACATCTCGATACATCAATTTTGCTATCAAATATCAATGCCTTGGATTCCAAATCCAAGAGCATGTAAGAACAAAAAAATAGAAATACAAATGTAATAGCCTGAAACTATTAACTCAGCAATCGCATGTCTCTACCAATGAGATTGCAACTACAAATCACAGTCCCATTGTGCCACATGTAGTGTTAGTACAAGTTATTCTGGTGACCATACATGAATAACAGAGTCACCTAATACCCAGTGTGGGCCTGACCTCAGCTCAATCGCCAGATACAAAGGTCTTGCCTTCATAATATTTCTTCTCACTTTCTGCCTTCTTCTCATTGCGTTTCTGCAGAGATGACAAAGCTCTATAAGATATGGGCCATAAAAACTGCAGGCACAGTGTACCAATTACTCATCTAAATCTCCAGAGCTCCAAACTAATTGTTTAAAAAATCATATTAAGCATGCATGTAAATGCTGTCCTACAGCTTTGATTTGCGTGAATCCATAAAGTTAGTTGCTTTAACTTTTGAGTTTTTTGACTCTCTCCATTTTCACATTTGCCGCATTAACCTGCCCACTGTTTTGAGTAAACACAATATATCCAGAGGCAAACCTGATATGCTTCATGATTTGCTACAATCCTCCTAATTATTGTGGTAGTCGTAATGTCCAGTGGGCTTTCCAAAACTTGGAAGATACCCATATTGATTGGAACTTCATATGGATTAGATTTTTCCTGCAGAATCAAAACATGTCAGAAAAAAAAAATCCATCTTGGGAGCTCCATAGTTGGTCAATATATCCCACAAGTATTCTGCTATTTACCTCCTGGAAATCGGTGTTCTCTGCTACTGTTCCATGTACTACTAAAGAGATGTCAAAAGTTGTTATCTGCAACAAACAACAATTTCTAAGTCAAACAAAAGGTCACTGAAAAACTTGCGCACACCTCATTTTGACCACATCTTAAGAGTGAAAGGAAAATATTATAACAACAATTGTAAGTATTTCTTATCATGCTCAATTACTACACCAAAACAAAAAAAAGTGGGCTGTAGATTCACCAAGAAATCATGGCCAAACAATATGAGCATTTCTAAGAGACATTTGGCGTCCTATCTCGATGAATGCAATAACCAATTACAGAGAAATTACATACACGAGTGCAATACCAATTTAAATCACAGTCAATTCTTAAAAAAACCTAAAATTAGCAGATTAAGCCTTGATAGTACAAATACAAATAAATACCTATTACCCCTTGAAGTCCTAAGGGGGTAGGGAGTGCTTACATCTTAAATATCTTAACCACATGAACTCCTTCCCCACATGCCACCCTTCTGTTTCAATTCTAGTTTCTTGTACTCGGCACAAATATTCCACACAAAAGGAACCCACAACAAAATGCAACCTTTTCTTTTCTTTCTTTTTTTTAAGAAGCCCATATCACAATATAAAAGGTCTGATACACATTGTTGCGGCTGCTGTTGAGAAAAGCAATTTCTTTTGGAATAGGAGTGAGAGCCTAGTAGCAATAATAAATTAGATGATATACTAACCATGTCTTTTGAAACTTCCCATGGAGCACCAATTATCACCTCATCCACATATCGACATGCCAAAACACTTAAACTTCTTTCATGAAGATTCATAATAGGTCGATGTGCTCCTCTTTTAGCACTGCGAATACAGTTTAAAAAAAAACACAAATACTCAACCGAGTGTAGCATAAAGTAAAAACAATAAAGATTCCTATCATGTAGCAGATGCTTAATTTTGACCATCGGATAGTGAAAACATTAATCAAGCTTTCAACAAGGATAAACAATTGAAAACTGTAATTAATATAATCAACCATCTAAAAAGAAGTTCTCTTTGATATTAAGCATCAGGGCATCCAAGATCTTTTCATCATATCCTTGTGATTTTTAAAATCATATGGCTTTGGAAAGAGAATTTTCAACAACATTTATAAGAATAAGAGAACATCATTAAAATAAAAATTCACATGCCTGAGGCTTAATATCCAGAAAATAGAAATCAGCAGGCACATCAATGAACAATTGCTTCATCAAACTTCAAGATACAAGCTCCGGTGAAACTAAATGTGATCAACCTTAATTCTTAAATAATATTTCACCTATGGCCTGGTCTCAATAAAATGATTAATGCACAAGAGCACATGAAACAGTCACGCAATCACCAGCCAAAGAAAATCTGTGCTAAAAAAAAGAAAAACTAAACTCGTCATAACAAATACAGCTTTCCAATAAGAACGAAGAACTATCATTTTGTTGGTGTTTGACATCATATGGAACATGCTACAGAACATGGCAAGGAAATATATTCAAGAATAATAGTTAAAAATTTGAACTCAAAGCAGAGATAGAAATGTGCAGACACAAAACCACCATGTTTGATCAGTTGCTCAAGATTTAAATACAGAATACACCTTCGAACACAGAGGTTGTTTTACCTATTCACACCTAAGACTTGCAGTCTGAATCACAGACATTAGGCAATTAAATTTTGAAATATGCATCGGTATTGGTACAACACTATAGGTTGTTTTATCTATTGACACCTAAGACTTGCAGTCTGATTCATGGACATTAGGCAATTAAAATTTGAAATATGCATCGTTATTGGTACAACACTTTAGGTTGTTTTGCCTATTGACACCTAAGACTTGCAGTCTGAATCATGGACATCAGGCAATTAAATTTTGAAATATGCATCAGTATTGGTACAACACTATAAATCCAAAATCGAGAAAAAAAAATACGGACAATAAACAATGCAGGAGAAGGTTAGAGGACAACAGAAAGAAAACAAGCTTATGACTGAAATATCAGATTCAGTTTTCAATGATTTTAATTCCTTTATTTAAAATCCTTTATTATCATTTTAAAACATCCATGAAAAATAATTATTCATTTCTTTTCCTGCCCCATATATTGAATTTTAAAGGTTTAATTTCTTTATAATCTAACCAAAACTCCTAAAAGCAGTGCTTAAGGGTCCCTTCAAAATTCCCAAAACAGAATTCTCTCGATATTTTGGAATATAGCAAGCAAATAATAAGCCTAGTGCAAACTTATATTTAACCTCTCTTCTATTGTACAAATACATTTATTGTAACTTAAATTTTGACAACCGCGCATAAATATGCACATGTGAAACAGTGGTAAAAAGCTAATACAGTTGCAAGAGAAATACCTGACAGTCTGATCATTGTGTATTCCTACAAGAAGAAAATCCCCAAGCCCGCGAGCAACCCGGAGAATCTAAACAACAGAGCGGTGAGAACATCAACTCAATGATGCCAAACTTAGAAGATTTAGTTAAATCAGAAGCAAGTATCTTTAGATCTATGGCAATAGTCTGCACCAGAAATAACGGTTTTTTTTTTCTATTTTTAATCAATCTCTTATCAGGTCTTTGCCCTCTTGTATTATTGCTGAATACCTTATGATAGGCAGGGGGTACCAACATATTCTAAACCATAAGGCACATAATCAAGGGTTAACCTAGACTAATTATGCATTCATGCGTAAAATATCCAATCACTTTAATGCCCCACTTGACCAAAAGCTCAAAACACAGAGCTCAGTTCCACTTCTTGTTTATTGCCTTCTAAGCTTCTACTTGTCCTGATGAGCCTGTTAATAAATTTTTCTGTGGTTCATTTTATTTGCAGGTTTTGAATTTACCTGACCCAAGCACAGGTTTTGAATTTTTTTTTTTTTTTTAAGAAGATGGACCTTATTATTTCATCCATCTCCTCTAGATTCTAAATCAACATCTTTATGAAATCAATCATATACATAAAAAACCCATCTTCTTGGAAAACTTATCCAGGCATCTGTTTATGGTCCTTGTTAATGTCCCCCTAGTTAAATTTCCTGTTGTAATGCAGGTGCATTCCATAAGCTTGATTTAGTTCAACCTAATCATAAACAATTTCAGTCCACAGGATCATTCAATATTTGAAACTATCCAGTAAGATCACTTCAACAACCAAACCTAAAAATCTATGACAGCACAACTACACATATGAATTTAAATAAGCCTCTTCAATGCAAACAATATCCACCACAAAAAAAAAAAAAAAAAAAAAAGGCCAGAATGTAAGGGCAGACTGTAGAGCTCCTATGCCAGCTTGCTGCAACAAGGTACTATCTCATCTCTCCTTCCACTAATCTCATACTAGCCATCGAATCATCACATGCACATGTGCAAATATAATCTAACTTTTAGCAAGCATTAGAATCCAAAAGTTCAAATTATGCATCACAAAATAGTTCAATAAAGAAAAAAAAAAGTTAAATTTAACCTTAATTACAAGAACAAGGAAATGCAAAATATTTTTTCTTGAGTACACAAAACACTACAAAAACATATGCTATCACCTAAATATAAGAAAATTTAGCATTTAAACAAGAGAAGCAAAGAGAGAGCTTATTCATATAACATACCTCAACATGTCCAGCATGAAAAAGATCAAAAGCACCATCTATATAAACAATCCGAGCATCAGGACCAGGACCCTGCAACCTCAAGTGTAAAAAAATTGGTCAAACAAATGACAAGGTTTTACATTAAATATCGTTCACCTAAAATAAAAAGCCATTTCTTAAGGTCCCACATTTGAAGAAGCTACAAAGTGATAAAATAACACAATTAGATATGATAAAACACAAAAGTTATAATAGTTTATACCTTTCCATTGGAGAATTGAACAATTCTCCGAGAAGTAGGAAGAAAATGGGAAACACGAGTTCCAGTTCCAGATACACCATCTTCAAATTTCTGACCATGGCCATGGCTAAATTGTCTTTGCAAAGATGAATGATTATGGTTATCACTAACTGATCTCTCTCGCGTACAAAGCAACATTCTACCTATTAAAATTAAAATTAAACCCTAAAATCATCAAAATCAATCAAAACCTCCATTATCATCCCATTATAAAAATGAACCAAAATCAAATAAATCAAAATCGATCACAACAAACAATACCAACCAACAATATCCGTGCTAGAAACTCCTTCTGTGCGCTTAATTTGCTTATAACGGCCAGCTTTTTTAGCGAGCGCATAAGCATCAGTACCATCAGGCAAAACACAAGGATCATCACCATGAATAATATAATCAATATTATACTCTTCAAACAGCTTCTTCATAAATTCTTCCGTTATAGCATACGGCGCATCAGGTATCACCTCATCCACCCATTTAACGGCATTAACCATAATCATCCGCTCATCAAGAGGCGTCACCGGCGGACCTTTATTCGCGATAATCTCGGCGTCACTCACAACGCCAACAACTAACTCATCACCTAATGCACGCGCTTGACGAAGCGCGTTACAGTGACCGTAATGCATCATGTCGAAACAACCGTCCATGTAGACACGTATCTTCTTGTTGTTCTTTTTTCTCTGTATTAATATTCTGTAGGGATTGAATTCGCCGGTTTTTAGGTATAATCCTAAGAGTGAAACTCCGATTGCCACCGCTAGCCATGTCGCCACCGTTTTTGCTTTTTCCGACTGGAAATTGCCGTCGAGACCCATCGGCGAATAAATGGATGATTTCTTTTGGGGTAAATTGTAAGGTAATGCTAATATTGACGCATTTGCTTTTCGCTGTGTGGCTTTTAAATGGTAGCTTTGGCTTCTGCGCCACACCTGTCGCCTTCTTTTAGCTGCTGATATTTATTTTGTGTTTCGCGAAGAAGAGAAAGAGGCGGTTCAGTTTTAGGGCTCATTTTTGCAGAATCCCTCTTTTGGCGTATCCCGAAAAAAAAAAATAATAAATCAACGGCGCAGGAAATTGAAATTTGTGTTAATGTATTATGTAATAAACGGTCAAAATTTTCTTATTAAAACAATAATAAATTTTAGTGAATAATTCTTTTTTTAAGGGAAACGTTATTTGTTGTGCGATCGCGGTTTGCTAGGTCGCAACCCGCAACAAATAACGTTTCTAACCCTTTAAAAATAATCTGATCTCCTGTAAATATGGGGTCAGATTGTAATTTTTTAAAAAAAATTTGTCGCGTTCTTCCTTTTTTTAATTCTGCAAATTCTATTTCGTGTATAAAAAAATTACCAATAAGAAGTAGTCAAGGAATAACATTTCTTGAAAGTCATCAACAATGATTTTTAAAAGCCAGTAAAAATTTCATTAACTTGAAACCCTAACTAAACAAAAATTGAAATATTCATATCACTTTTTATCTCTCAAATTCAATTACTACTTTCTATCCCCTAGATTCATCTTTCAAATTCAACCATTACTTTTTGTCTTTCATGTTCAACATCAAAAGTTCAGGTTAGTTAATAAATATTTATAAATTTATAATTATTTCAATTTAATAATTTGTTGTTATGGCATTTTCTGGTTTCTCGTGTGATTAAATTTTTATCTGTTAATATAATTAGGTCAACCTATATTTTTATTTGATAGTTTGTAGTCAATTCATATCAGTGTAGTTAACATGTATCATTTTATGGTTAACCATATATCATTTTGTTGTCAACCACAATAGATATTTTTAGGAGATTCATTATATATAATATTTTGTGGTGAACCACTAAATGAAGGTAGTGAATGTATTTTCTGTAGCATCTTTTTAAGTTAAACTATGCATATATCGTATTTTGGTCAATCTAATCTCATATTTTAAGGTAATTATTTTTTTATACAGATGATGCCTCAATGGGATAATATTTTTGAAAAGAATGATGTTATAAATATAAGTGATGACTTGGATTGGAGTAATGAACTGTATAATGATCAATTTGAAGACAGTGGGACTCACCATGCTTCTCCACAAATTCACATGAGTGATGAAGAGGTTGACCTTACTATTGTATCAAATGATTCTGACAATTTATATAGAAGTGATTTTGAAGCATCAAGTCAACAATGTTAGAAAGATAATAGCAAGTATGATTGGTCTTCTTTATCAATATGAATTTTTAAAAGGATTGAGGAGTGGAGTACAAATGATGTAATGGGATTTGAATTTGATTCAGTTGAAGATGCTAAAAAATTTTACAACACTTATTCAAGTGCTATGGGTTTTAGTGTGTGAAATGCTGATATAAGACATTATAAAAATGGCACCATGTCAATGAGAAGATGGGTTTGCTCTAAGGAGGGTGTTCGTTCAAAAAAGGACTTGGAAAGAGAGAACAAGAAGAAGGAACCAAAAGCTTTAACTAGAATCAATTGTTTAGCTGCTTTGCGGATGAATTATAATAAACTAACTGGAAAGTATATTGTAAAAGAGTTTACATCTGAGCATAATCATAGACTGGCAGCATTACGAGAGGTACAATTTCTTAGAAGTCATCATCAAGTTATAGAGTCTGATAGAGCACATGTAATACAATATCTCATACTTTTCAAAGTTTTAAATTTTTTATGTAGTGTAAAAAAAATATTTTATTAAGTATTTAAATTATTTTAAGATGAGAAGTAAAAATTTAAAGTGAGTTGAAATTTTTGAAGTTAACTATGCTTTTATTATGTTATAATAATGAATTAACTAAATTTATTTAAAAATTATATATAAACAAATGAATATCTAATTAATTGGTATGACAGGTAAGGTCAATGCATGCTGCTGGTATAAAAACAAGTCAAATAATGGATTACATGGTCAATAGCGTTGGAGGATTTGAGTGTGTGGGATTTACAAAGAAGGACTTATATAATTTTGTTGATGCGGATAGAAGGTCTAAAATATTAGATTCAGATGCTGAAGCTGCCCTTGGATACTTATCTGCACTAGGTGATATGGATCTTGGGTTATATTGTAGATATACTATAGATGAAGAAAACCGACTTGGTAATATTTTTTGGGCAGATTCAACCTCTCGAATGGACTATTCAAGTTTTGGGGATGTTTTGGTATTTGATTCAACATACAAGACTAATGCCTACAATATGCCTTTTGTTATCTTTATTGGGGTCAACCACCATTACTCAACAACAGTATTTGGATGTGCTTTAGTAGCTGATGAGACATCTGATAATTATGAATGGATTTTGAATGTTTTTTTGCATGCAATGGAGGGAAAGAAGCCAAAAACAGTAATTACTGATGGTGATCTGGCTATGAGTGAAGCAATAGATAATGTATTTACTGGCACTGTACATCGTCTATGCTCTTGGCATATTCAAAGAAATTTGAACTCAAACATTCGAGATTCAGGCTTTCAGAATATTTTCCATCGGTGCTTGGTTGATAACATAAGCATCCAAAATTTTGAGAATTTATGGGAGGATGCTGTTGAAAAATATGAACTTCAAGAGAATAAGTGGGTATCAAGAATATATATAGATCGAAGGCGTTGGGCTGAAGCTTATTTGCAAGGTAATTTTTTTGCTGGGCAAACTACTACTCAACGATGTGAGGGAATGCATTCTTATATGGATCATTTTTTGCAAGGTAAACTAAAACTTTTCCAGTTTGTGAGGC
>CATIWO010360997.1:0-11841 GCA_949673435.1 Macaranga tanarius | reverse complement strand
AGTGTGGGGTGTTGGGAAAATTCTCCAAATTAATTAAAATCCTAGAACCCAATCTCATGTCAAATCAATTAAAAAATCAATACACTATAACGGAAGCGTACCTGAATCCATAGTGCAATCCTCAATCCTTAATCCTTGTGCGGCTGGCCTTCTAGGTCAGTACATTTTCTTAGAGAATGCTTTTAGATTTTCTCTCTGTATTCTGTCTATTGATGGGATATAGAAAGAAGCAGGATAAAATTCATACGTATGACCTAGGGACCATAACCACCTATATAGATAACAATTCTGTTATCTTTTGGTTTCTATTTTAGCCCATTATTAAAATAGAATTACCTATTAGTCTCTACACATTAAAGGCCCACACCCTTTAGATACATCAAAACCCAAAATTATCCGAACCCAATTGATCACTTTTATACGGGCTTAACCTATATGACAGTCCATAATATATAATTATTTACATATAAGCCCAATGTTGGATTAAAGATCTAACAATCTCCCACTTGGGCTATATGTGTAACCTTATAATTATGTATTACAAAAAATAATCGTATGAGCTCATCTGTCTGTCATTACTGAAATGTATCTATAACCAATCCGGTCCATCAATCATACCAACATAGGATCAAAGCAGCCTTTGTTACATTTATCGTAACTCGACTTATCAATGGTCACGTATGTCAATACAACTGAATGACATGGATCATGATGTGGATGTGTAGCATGGAAATTTCATGCAATGTGATATTAACATGCCTATTTCCAACTGGCCCACCTTAAATCTTAGTGAGATCAAACCATACCAAAATCAGAGTGTGAATAAACTAAAAACTTTATTTCTATAGAAAATAACTGAAATAACTAAAATCCATAAACTGAAATAACCAAAGAATGTCTATATCAAAGAGCATAAAAAATTACAAACTCCCACTAAAAATGAATATCCTTAAATAATATGATACATATACAAGCAGTATGCTCATAAAACGCTTTGGGTGGCACTCCCTTAGTAAGCAGATCCGTAACCATATAGTTTGTATCGATGTGCTCTATAGACAACTGTCCACTTTGAACTCTCTCCTTCACAATAAGGAACTTGATGTCTATATGCTTTGACTTCATCAAGCTTCTGTTGTTGTTGGAATATAAAACTGCTGACTTATTGTCACAAAATAACTTAAGTGGCCTTTCAATGCCATCCACAATGCGCAGTCTTGTGACAAAATTTTGCAGCCATATTCTATGATTGGATGCCTCATAACATGCTACAAATTTTACTGCCATGGTTGAAGAGGCTATAAGAGACTGTTTAGCACTCTTTTAGGAAATAGCACCCCCAACTAGCAGATAGATATAGCCCGAAGTAGATTTCATACTATCTTGGCATCCAGCAAAATCGGAGTCAGTATACCTAATGATCTTAAACTGATCTGACCTCCGCTATGTGAGCATGTAGTCCTTTATTCTCTGTAAGTACCGCATGACCCGTTTGACTGCTTTCTAATGGTCTACTCCTGGATTGCTTAAATATCTGCCCAACATTCCAGTGATGTATGCAATATCCGGATGCGTACAAACCTGATCATACATTAGACTTCCTACTGCAGATGCATAAGGAATCTTTTGCATCTCATTTTCCTCAAAATCATTCTTAGGGCACTGTTTGAGACTAAACCTGTCTCCTTTATCCACAGGGGTATTACCTGGTTTACAATCCTGCATGCCATATCTCTTAAGAACCTTTTCGATATAGCTCTTTTGTGATAATCCAAGAATACCTCGAGAGCGATCTCGATGTATCTTGAAGCCTAATACAAAAGAGGTGTCACCAAGATCTTTCATCTCAAAGTTCTTAGCTAGAAAGCTCTTAGTTTCGTACAATAAGCCTATATCGTTGCTGGTAAGCAAAATGTCATCGACATATAAAACTAAGAAAATATGCTTGCTCCCACAGAACTTATGGTATATGCATTCATCAACCAAATTCATCTCAAAACCGAATGAGATGATCACTTGATGAAATTTAAAATACCATTGTCGAAATGCCTGCTTGAGTCCATAAATGGATTTCTTAAGTTTGCAAACCATATTATTTGGGTCTCCAGACTCAAAGTTTTCTAGCTGCATCATATAAATCATTTCATCAATATTTCCATTGAGAAACGCTGTCTTTACATCCATCTGATGCAACTCAAGATCAAAATATGCCACAAATGCCATTATAATCCTAAAAGAGTCTTTCAAAGAAACCAGAGAGAAAGTCTCTTTATAGTCAATGCCTTCTTTCTGTGTAAAGCTTTTTACAACAAGACGTGTCATATATCTCTCCACATTGCCTTTCGAATACCTCTTAGTCTTAAATATCTATTTGCAACTAATGAGTTTCGCACCTTCTGGCAATAGGACAAGATCCCATACGTCATTGTCTCTCATGGACTTTATCTCCTCATTCATGGCATCAATCCACTTTTGAGAGTTAGAACTTTCCATGGCTTGACGGAAGTTAATTGGATCATCTTCCATCACTCCAATGTCAACCTCATATTCTTGAAGAAATATAATATAATCATTTGGTATTGCAGTTCTTCTTTCTCTAGTAGATCTCCTTAATGGCATAGCTTTTTGAGGTGGTAGTGTTTGTTCTTCTGGAATAATTTCTTGATAGGAAGGTTCTCTGACATTGTCTTGGTCTATTGTGCCTTGAACAAAGTCAAGAATGGAATCTTGATCAATGCCAATAGCACCCATGGGAATATCAACATATTCCTCTTCAAAGACAAAGTCTCTAACTCTATCTCCCCCTACAAACTCAACATCCTCAAAGAACCGGGCATTTCCCGACTCAAAAATTGATTTAGTTATGGGATCATAAAACTTATAACCCCTGGATCTTTTAGAGTATCCAATAAAATAGCAACTCACCGTCCTTAAGTACGGTTTCATTTCATTAGGCCTATAAGGCTTTTCCTCAACTGGACATCTCCAAATATGCAAGTGCTTTAGACTGGGTTTCTTACCAGTCCAAAGTTCGTAAGGGGTTTTGGAAGTCGCTTTTATTGGAACCTTGTTAAGGATATATGCTGCAGTCTTAAGTGCTTCTCCTTAGAGCGATTATGGTAAGGTAGAATGAGAAATCATACTCCTCACCATGTCTTTAAGCATTATGTTTCATCTTTCAGTAATACCATTCATAGTGGGCGAACCCGGCATAGTGTACTGTGGGATGATACCGTATTCCTCTAGGAATTTAGCAAATGGTCCTGGACGTTGTTCACCTGAACCGTCATATCTACCATAATATTTACCACCACGGTCTGATCTGATACTTTTAATCCTTTTACTGAGTTGATTTTCAACCTCAGCTTTATAATTTTTGAACACATCCAGTGACTGTGCCTTTTCTTTAAGGAGATATATGTAGCCATATCTTAAAAAATTGTCTATGAACATTATAAAATATTATTGACCATTCCAAGCAGCTGTAGGAAATGGCCCACAAATATCCGTATGTATAAGTTCTAAAACGTCCGAAGTCCTATTGGCTTTAAATCTCCTTTTATTGGTCTAATTCTCCTTAATACAATTGACACAGATATCAAAATCTATAAAGTCTAAGGGCTTGAGAATTTCATCTGACACAAGTCTCTCTATTCCCTCCTTAGAGATGTGGCCCAATCTCTTGTGCCATAATGCAGCCGAATTCTCATTGGTTAATTTTCTCTTTACACCTCGTGTACTTAATTGTAAGGATTCATTAAATGAGGTATCTGTATAGAGTGAATAAAGATTATCATAACCTGATAAAGAACCGAAACCAACCTGATTTGAATCATGAAACAAACTGAATTTTCCATTTCCAAATAGACAAGAATAACCGAATTTGTCAAAAGTGGAAATAGAAATCAAATTTCGTTTAAAAGATGGTACAATAAATGTTTCATCAAAACCAAATAAGCTCCAGTCTTTAATAATAATCTAAATTTCCCTATTGCCTCAACTTCAACCTTATTGCCATCGCCTACATAGATGTATCTTTCAACATCATTTGGCTTTCAGCAACTCAAGCAGCCTTGTATAGACACACTAATGTGAGTTATTGCACCAGAATCTATCCACCATGTGTGTCCAGGTACTGAACTTAAATTAACCTCAAAACAGACCAAATTATAAAGCATGCCTTTCTTAGTGCAATGCTTCCTTTTATGCCTTTCAGCTCCAGAAAAGAAACAACTAGTTCTTTCTTGATCCTTAGGTTTCTTTTGTTGTTTCTTTTGAGTTACTATATCTACAGCTTCCTTATCCTTTATCCTTTTAGTTCCCTTTTCCTTATCCTTAGTGGTAGAGGCTAGGTGAGTACATTCTAGCTTATCTTGCTTTAACCTTTTCTCTTCCTGAACACAGTGAGAGATGAGGTCCTTCAGAGTCTAAGTCTCTTTCTGATAATTGTAGCTCACCTTAAACTGACTAAACTGTGTTGGAAGGGATATTAAAACCAGATGCACCAATAAGTCCTCAGAGAGGTTTAGCTTAAGTGCTTTCAACTTAGAAGCAAGATGAGACACCTCTGTGATGTACTCTCTAATATTGCCTTGACCTTTATACCTCATTGAAATTAGTTTTGTTGAGAGCGTATCAATTTCAGCCTTTTCGGTCTTGACAAATCTCTTTTTAATTTTTGCAAGAAACTGTTTAACAGTAGTTGTCTTTTCAGACATTGTGCCCCTGAATATTTCTAGAATGGCCTTCTTTAAGATCATCATGACTCCGAGAATAATCAAAAAGTTCCTTTGCCATGACCTCAAGTCAATGCCATTTATCATAGGAACTGAATTGATGTTGGCAGTAAAATTAGCAAGAGTATTCATAACTGAACAGAGAACAACAAACAACCAAAACAAGCTCACATAAGTTCCAAAACAAAATCAATAATAAATTTAAATAAAGGTAAACCTCATCTCAAGATATCAAACACTCCATTAATATTATGTCTTTGGACAATGATATTAACTTGTAAGTGATATCTTGGTGTAGTAATCATACACTGACAATAAATAACATGTCGAATAACAAATCTTCATTTGAGCCGATTTATTATACACATGTAAAACCGAATAATTGTCACATATTTATTACCATAGATGCACATATAATTCTGTTAAATACTAACCTTCCTTTGGGCCGATTAATATTTACATAAGTTACATACACACAACCGTTTATATTTTAAAATAAATTAACATTCATAAGAGAGCTTACTTTGGCGAGATGTTGCTTCAACTAATTTACCTTAAAATATATATATATAACCACACCTTTATTTAAATGTAAAATTGTATCCAAAATAGCTTAATTGCAAAAAAATTGCACCCAAAAAAAATTCCTTAATCGCATTACTGCAATTTTTTTTTAAAACCAAATCATGTACATATATAAATATTATATGTACTCATATACGTGCATTCCCATAGCTCAAGGAAGACAAAATGACAAGCTGAATCCATAATGAGCAAATTATATACATAATATGCATGTCCATATACACAATATTACAAAGGACCAAAAAAAAAATTGCATTTGTTTCCGGAATTGTACCCATCACCAGCATGTACAAATGCACAACTAGACAAAAGACCATAAGAAAAACTTTCATCCAGAGTACGTGCACATTTTTCAATTACTTACAAAACATGTACCATTTATATATATATATATATATATATATATATATATATATATATATATATATATATATGTATATATATACACATTTGAAGCATAAACTAAAAGAAAATTGTTGACTTTAAGGCTGAATGGCCCATTCATAAAAGAACATGAAACCGAAAAAGAAAATGCAATAACACTAAAGTGACCGCAAGGCATCAATAATTGATGAATATGGGCACACTGCATCATCAAAAAAGCAACGAGACCAAATTGCGATCTCTGTCATTTTTTTTTTCGGTACAGTAGCATCATTAGATCATTAGCAACATAAATCCGTATATATATATGATTTCAACAAAATTATATATATCACAAATACACCAAAATTGGTATATAATTTCACAAAATTATGAAATTATATATACCCAAACATAAAATTCACCAAATAGAAAATTAAAATTTTCTAATAATTGAACATGAGTGGCTCTAATACCACTTGTTGGAAAAATTTCCCAAATTAATTAAAACTCTAGAACCCAATCTCATGCCAAATTAATTAAGAAATCAATACACTGTAGCGGAAGTGTACCTGAATCCATAGTGCAATCCTCAATCTTTAATCTTTGTGCGGCTGGCCTTCTATGTCAGTACATTTTCTTAGAGAATGCCTTTAGGTTTTCTCTCTGTATTTTGTCTATTGATGGGATATAGAAAGAAGCAGGATAAAATTTATACGTATGACCTAAGGACCATAACCACCTATATAGATAACAATCCTGTTATCTTTTGGTTTCTATTTTAGTCCATCGTTAAAATAGAATTACCTATTAGTCTCTATACATTAAAGGCCCACACTCTTTAGATACATCAAAGCCCAAAATTATCCGAACCCAATTGATCACTTTTATATGGGCTTAACCTATATGACAATCCACAATACATAATTATTTACATATAAGTTCAATATTGGATTAAGGATCTAACATGGGGATTATAAAAGAAACACACAGGATGCATTTTAATAGAGAACCATACTTGGAGGCACAAGAAAACCTAAGGAGAGTTCAAGAGTGGAAGATGTGAAGATCAAAGAATTTTTAGCATTAAATCTTTCTACATCTACTTTCTTTTCTCTTGTAATTAATCTATAGGTTTATCACATGATTTTGTTGGATTTTAATTCATTATATTAGGCTAGATATTTGGTTGTTAGGAATTGATGATCCAATTGTAATCTAAATAATTTATTATTCAATGAATTTTTTAGTTCTTGCATATTATGTTTATCTTGCTTAATGCTTGTTATCACTTGACCAACGATAGCATAATTTCAATTAGGATTTTGGATTGAGAAATCATAATTCTAATAGATCTATAAGCGTAAATTCATTTTGCTTATAATTAGAAATAATATAAGTAAGTGAATTCACAATTGAATGGTGCTTTATAATTCATAATTTGATATTTAAGTTTGCAAATTACAATGAGAATTAGTTTTTTGAGACTTTAATTGAAGATTATGAATTAAATCAATTAATTCTTGAGAAAGATTGATTGATAAATTAGAGAAACTCAAGGTGTGCATGACTAAAAGATTCATTGTTTAGGAATATTTAGTTATTGTGAGGTGATTCAATTCCTAGTAAGTTTGATCATTAACTATTACATTCTTCTTTCCGAATTAGATATATGTTACT
This sequence comes from Macaranga tanarius, assembly GCA_949673435.1. Taxonomy (NCBI): domain Eukaryota; kingdom Viridiplantae; phylum Streptophyta; class Magnoliopsida; order Malpighiales; family Euphorbiaceae; genus Macaranga; species Macaranga tanarius. Next base: position 4,477 of record CATIWO010360997.1, on the reverse strand, counting down.
CATTTTATCTTACGTAAATTATTAGGTTTAGTAAAACATGATTTGATTGTGAAGCTTTAAACAATTAGAAATAAGTTAATAGGTGGATAGATTAATAGTCTTTGTGGGAATGATCTTTTCTATACTACTTATTGATACCATGTGCTTGCGGATTAGATGTAATACTATTGTAAACTTTCATTATTAATAATCTATTTCAATGCATGAGTTGCCCTTTAAGCTTTCATCCTCGTGCTCTTCAACTTCATGTCTTTCTTTACCCTATCAATAATGCTATTAATTTATCATGTTGGATTATTTCTAAATTCTTATAGGTATTTCTAGGCAAGCCACTTTGACGTTAAGTGGAAGTTAGAATGTTATTTGTTGTAGTTATTCTAGTGCTTCAAATAAAATCTCTTAACTTGGAAAGACTTATCCTCCTTGTCTTTCATGTTAAACTTTGCAGTGTAAATAAAAAAAATCCATATTCTTTAAAACACTTACACTTTACTCTAGCATTATCATTTTTTAAAAACTAATTTTAGAATCTATTTATAACTCCCCAAATACTGTAAGCTTCCTTGAATTCTTCCTTATTCTGAAATAGCGTACCAATATGAGAATATAGGATTAAAACTATCCTCCTAAACATTAAACATTGGGAAATGCTTAGATATTCTCTCCATGCCATCTTCATCAGAATCTAATGCAATATGAAAATCGTCTTAAGATCCGTAATCATTTTCATTGAATCTCATTATGGACTCCATATCATTTGATTTCAGTCTAATTCCACTATTTACAGACCTACTTTAGCCCTTCTTACTATACACTATTGCAACATTTTTAGCATATATCTATGTTGCTACTATCTTAGTAGCTTTTGTCCCTGCTGCTTTTGTCTTAACTAGTGGTACTACTATCTAATCTATTGAATGCCCATTTTGTTGATTTCCAACATTACCTCTTAGCTGCCATGTTGCTCACCAAACATCAATTAAGTCCTCATCTCCATCGACTATGTCATGGTCTGAATCATTAAAATCATCTCCAATATCAATTTCACCCTCATTATGATAACAAAAAAAAAAACCCTTCCATACTCACCACCATTATCACAACTAATTTCTGTGGTAACGATATTCGTACTTAAATCACTATATTACTTAAGCGATTCGTATGCTTGCGGTTTACAATAATCAACTTCCATCTATTCAAATAGAATTTTAAAAAAAATTGAAAGTTTACTAAAAAAACCCCTAAATACATACTACAAACAAGAAAATTAAAAATCCTTAATTCCATAAAAAACTGAAACATTTATGTCAAATACTAATTGGGAATATCGATTTTTTTTATTCAAATAAATGGATATATACAATATTGTACCCTATGGTTTCATTCTTTTGGCAAAACTAGTCCAGTATTTTTTTCGACATTTAAGTACCCTATGTTTTATAATTTTTTACACTTTAATACCCTTATAACAATTATTGTTTAAAATATATATTTTAATGTTAAAATAATATGAATTTTTAATACTAAAATTACATAGTGAGTGATATATCGTTCAACTAACTATAATAAATTCACAACTGTATTTTTAATTTTCTTATAAATAAAAAGAAATAATTTTTAAAATAAATTTATAATATTTTTAAAAGCAACTAATTAGTTAGTTTAATCATAAATAATATATAGAATACATTTATCATTAAAATTTAATATTATATTATTATTTTCTCATAAAATAAAAATGATATTAGTTAAAAGGTTACTAAAGTGTAAAAAAATATGAAATATAGGGTACTTAAATATTAAAAAAAAAATAACAAAACTAGTTTTGCTAAAAGGTGAAACCATAGGATATAAAATTATACTTATTCCTCAAATAAATTATTCACTTAAACTTGTCTTCCAAATTCAATTCTCACACCAAAAGTAGACAAATAAGTATAAAATTAGAGTTTATAATTGAAAGCAATAATCAACATAATATGGATGTGAAGAAATTATCTTTACTCTACTTGGGTCATCAAACATATTTGAAAGTGGCCCACAATTAGGGGTGTAATCGAGTTAAGGTGACTCGCAAGTTACTAGGTATCAACATGAAAAAAGTTCAAAATTGACTCGATATAAGTTGAGTCGAGCTCGAGCTTGAGTTACTCAAATAGTTTATCGAGTTGGGATTAAGTCTCTATAGGGCTATATTCGAGTCGAGTTCTAAAAAGCTCGGTCTCAGCTCTGTCCAAAAAAAGGGAGCTCGAGCTCTATAAATTTTTCAAAAGTGAAGCTCGAACTCGACTCGTTGAAATTCGAGCTGGGCTCGAGCTCAACTTCCTCTTGAGCTCATTTACAGAGCTTGTTCTAGAGCTCGTTCTCGTTACACAAAGAATGTTACAGAGCTCCTTATAGAGAAAAAGCCAACAAATTCAAGAACATAAAACTTTTAGAAATCAATAGATATACAATTCAACAAAACTTTTAACTAAAAATATAATAATCTAACAAAAATTTCAATCAACTGATGCAACAAAATTCGTCAAAAAATTGAATGTCTTTAGCCTATCCAAGCCTAAAATCTAAAAGAAAAAGATGAAGATTTTAACCAAAACTTGAAACCTTTCAAAAATTTACATCACTACAGATTATTACAACAACAAAAAAAACAACTATAATTATGCTAAATAATCTTTGTGGGCTTGATAATACCACAAATTTAGTTGTTTTTAAAACAAATCAAGCCATAGCGAAAAACCAAAGGCGGCGACGGCGATAGTAGCGGCAAGAAAAGGAGTGACTGTTTCTTGCTTGAGGCAGCGACGACTTCTAATAAAAGATAAAGTAAGGATATTTAGAGTTAAATAACAACCAAAAAAATTAAGCTGAGTGGTGGCCCTAAGAAGTGGTGGAGTTTGTATGGAGTGTAAAGATGAAAAGAAAAAAAAAAGAGCAAAAACAAAACAAGGAAGAAGAAGATTTTGGGAGAGGCGGCCAAAAGTAAAAGAAACAAAGTGATTAGGGTTGTGTTTCTATTTATCATACATCAATACATCAAAACTATGTAGTTTTGAACTATATTTAACAGTTTAAATTATATTTTTTTAATATTTAAATGAGTTTTTTTATTAGTTATTTATGAATTATAATTAAAAATATATTTACTTAATATTGATATTTAATAATTTAAATTTTATTTATTTAGTATAAATTTTTAATAATGATGTTAACTTATATATACAAAAATCATATATATTTAATAATGATGTTAATTTTTTAATAGTAATATATTAGTAACATGATAGATAGTGATTAATAAAATTAATAGAATTACATATATAACACAAAAATTAGTACTATATTATGTAATACTAAATTATTTTTACTTAATATTGTATCTATTAATTAATTTAAATTACATTTACTTAATGATAATTCTAATATTAACTTAAATTATCAATACTAATACTTTATATTAATGTTAATCTATGTAAAAATTATATAATTTTTTTATAAATATACAATTTTTTCATATGTAATAATTCATATTAATTAATACTAATTTAATAAGTATTTTCTTTGCTTAGTATAAAATTAATATTATATAATATTCAGTAACAAATTAAATTAATATTATATAATATTTATTTACAAATTAAATTATATTTATTTAATAATATTCAAATAAAATTATGATGCCTTTCATAATTACTTTGTTTTTCACAAAATAAAATACACTTTGTTAAGAATAAAATAAAAAAAAACTCTCATTTTATGGTAATAAAAATAAAGTAAAATTAAAAATTCTAAAAAATAACTATATTTAAAATTTCTTTTAAATTATACCAATTTAAGACACCACCTAATACTAATATTTAAATTAATAAGCTAGTAAACGAGTTTGTTCACGAGCTTATCCACAAGCTTGTTCGCGAGCCTTTTTCGCAAGCTTGTTCGGGAGTCTAAATAAGCCTAGTTTAAGGATGCTCAAGCTTGGTTCTTTTAGCTTACGAGCTTCAAAATGATAATCTGGCTCGGCTCATTTAGCTTAATGAACGAGTCTAAATGAGATTTTAACGAGTTGAAAGCTGAGCTGCTAGCAAGCGGCTCGGCTTGCGAGCGACGGCTTAGTTACACCCCTAAATCTCTATAATACACGACTTGATAAGCTTTCAAGCTTTTATTAAGCTTTTGTGTAACATCCGTGTCCTAAGACCGGATTACTGTTCATCAACGATAATTAAGAATGTGATTACTGTTGTTAATCAAATTTGATGATTTAAGAATTAATTGCCACTGTTCTGAAATATGCTTTGGAGTTTGATTCTTTAGTAAATAAGTCAATAATTTATATCGAATAAGCATGTGGCATGGAATTGACATTGATAAGGCATTCTAGTGTTTTGAGATAAGCACTTAATGCGGACATGTTATAAGACATCAAAGTTTGATGTTATTAGAGGAAGTTATAAGGACGAAATTGAAAGAAAGA
>CATIWO010360992.1:0-19042 GCA_949673435.1 Macaranga tanarius | reverse complement strand
CTTTGATTATCTGGTATTTTATTCGTTATAATGCATGATTTAATGTTAGTGTTATGATTTAGCTCATTTATGAACATTGGCTATTGGTTTAAGTCGTGATTTATGCTGTTTTAAGAATCTGTCGATGTGAATTTTACTTCTGTCCAAAAAATCAGAGGGCGTGCGTCTGTTCGATGAGACGCACGCCCCAGCACATAGAGGCGCACGCCTCTACAACTATATTTTTTTGAATTTATGACTGTTAGTGAAACATGCGCCTGTTTAGCAGAGGCGTGCGCCCCTTCTTGAAGAAACACGCGCCTATGTAACGCAGAGGCGTGCGCCTTTGTGTTCCAGAACTTTGATTTATTTTTTTATTTATTTATCTGCTTTTCTTTTCATTTAAATTGTATTTTCCGAATGATTTTAATCTCGTGTTATATCTTCGACAACCTATGTTTAATTTAGTTGCTTAATTATTTAATTATTGTCTTTTTAATTATTTTGTTATAATTTGATTTATCTTCATTTTTATTATTTATTTAATTATGTTATAGTTTATTTTCTTGTTATTTAATTTTGTTTGGTTATTTGATTAAAAGGTTGTAATCATTTCTCCTCCCCCATTTCTGTATTTTATTCTATTTTATTTTATTTATTTGATTATGTACAAGGGTTGTAATCATTTCTCCTCCCTTTTTTTCTTTGTATGGTTTATTTTGATGTTATTTATTTTAATTGTGGATGTGTGAATGCTTTAACCAATTAAATTGCATGAAAATGGACTAATATCGAACTTGGACTAAATTGTAAAATTTGGAAATTGTTTGAATTAAACAGTTATTCGCATGTAATTAAAAGGGTAATTAAGTAATTAAAAATAATAAAACATAAAACACAAACGGAGGCCGATCACAAGGTCGGGTGGACCGCTAAAAGCCCATACCCAGTTTCCGGACCCAATCTCTGAGGACGGCTGCTGGGCTTCCTCCGTGAAATCCAGTTGCTGTAAAGTGTGTCCCAAGTTTTATTCGAGTGGCGACTCCATTCTCTAACCAAAGCCCTTTAAAAAAGGCCCAACGTTGTATTCCTAGTGGGCCCTGAGCCCGCACAGTGCCGTGGTCGCCGGACACTTGGGCGTGCGCTGAACCCCGCCGCCTACAAACATATAAAATGAATATATACCATGTACATTTATAAATCAACATACATTATATGCATACATCTAAGTAAAAAATTGAGTAGTGAAAAGCTTAAGTCTTTTTTTTATATGAAATTGGGCTGCGCCAGGGGACTGGCGGTCACCTGTCACTGGCGCTCGCCAGTGGCTGAAGACAGCCAGGGGGACTGCGCCCGCTAGTGGCTGGAGGCAGCCCATTCCCTGCTCTGGCCGAAACCTGCTAAAATAAATCTCTAAAAATAGTGCACACACAAAACATGTTTCATAAATATTACTACAACCTGTATTTCATAAATACTCAACAAATAACATACATAAGGTTGGTAAATACACAATCATATACATAAACTTCACAATTCCCACATATATACATCACAACCCATTTGTTCAATGCATATCACATAGTGCAACCTCCACACAACCATTACAAAATGCAAAATGCTCATAATTCTTTACAAAATGCAAAATGGGGCATGACAAATGAGAATGGAAGTTGATTCACCAAGCACACCTCGAGCCTCCGAAAATCATAAGCTAAGCAAGCATCAAGCTCTTACTAACTATCTCCTGAAAAATAGTTGCAAAGGGGGTGAGCTTGCGACTCAATAAGCAATTACTAATATAACTACATATATATCACTTCTTAAGAACTAATTAAGTGATATATATATAACAAGAATCTTATAGATTAAGTTCAAACATGAATTATACCTTAAGTCCAACACATACCAAAAGCATACACAACATATACCAAATATATACACCACATATACCGAACATATATACAACATGTACCAAATATGTACACCACATGTCAATTAGATGAACATTCACATCTCATTTCATGATTCCAAAACTCATCCATTTAGATCACATATCATAATTTGGTATCCGGCCGGAACCACTTCACTAGCACATTTCTCACAAGTGGTCACATACTGAGACTATCCGTCCGGCTCAGTCTCAGTCTCACATCCTCACATCCTCATATATATATCATTGGGTAGCTATACGCCCGACTCAGCTTGCCTATCTCACAATTCATCTTTTTCTCATGTGACCACTACTGGAACTATCCACCCGGCTCAGTTCCAGATTTCACAATTAGTGGAGCTATCCGCCCGGCTCAGCCCCACTATCACACAGCTTTCTCACCAACATTAAATCAATTCACATGAATGTGCACAATTCATATTCAATAACCACATCTCACTTCACATCATATTCAATTACAATTCAAGATTTTCTCAATTCATTCATAGCAATTCATTTTTCACATTCACTTCACACCTCATTCAATCATTTAATTCAACACAACATAACATTCTCACAATATATATACATATTATGTATATATCATACTCATCACATACTTGTCAAATCATTCAATCATTCATAGTAATATAGTTCTTATATTCAAGAGATTCAATATATATATAGATTATATTAATAATCACTTACACACAAGTGCTTCAACTCCTTCAAAAGAAAAGCTTCCCTAGAGAGTAGCCTCCAATATTCTTGTCACTCCTTACATATAATTATGCATTAATACCACATAGCAAACATGACACTTGCACCAAACACACTAGATGCAACTAGGTGCAACTACATACTCAAGGTTCAATGTACCCAAATAATTCACACACATATTTAAAAATTATTAAAATAATACTGAAGCTAGAAATATGATTCTACTTCTAATTTCAACTGGAATTACTCAAATCAGACATATATGAAATTAATTATGGATTTTTGACTAAATCCGGGTAAAATAAAGGTGATAGCATGAGCAAGAAAATGTCAAGCCCTATTAGTCAATTTTAACAGAAAAATAAGCCCTAGCTCAAAACATAAAAGTTGTAGGAGACTCTCTGAAGTTTTCAGAACATTTAACTTTGCTCAAATCAGAGCCCTACAACTCAAGATATGGTCAAAATAACAAGACTGATGCGTATAAAAAAAAGAATCCGAATTTCACCCATCACAATCTAGATTTAATTAACCAAAATAAATACAAGAGTTACCAAAAATGATACTCCACTAGCTACTAGATCTTATAAAGCTCCCTAAAATCCTTACTAGATGTATAAATAATTATTAAAATCTCCCAAAACCTCTCAATTTTCCCTCTTCTTCTTCTTACACCAACTTCTCTATACAACACTCCCACACAAACATACATATACACATATACACTTGCACCAATCAAAAACCACCAAGTATAGCCTAAGGTATCTTCTACCATAAATACAAGATTATCACTTAATAAAATAATACTAACTCTTTTAATTAAATATACATAAATATCACCAAAATATCACTCTACCCCCTTAATGAACTTGGATTATTACATAATAATCCAAAACTTTCTATTTTGACAAATAACTCCAAACTATTACTACATATAGGTTCCTCTCTACCAACATACACATACCCCACTTAGATGTAAAGCCATAACTCCACTTTAAATGATAGGAAAACATAATGCATGAATAGTGCATCTAAAAATGTGGGTGTTACATTTACGCCAAAATAAAAAATTTGGGCTAAATTTGCTACAAATCGAAAACGTTTACCCTTTTTTATGCAAATATTTAGTTGATGTGGTAGTAGACACCACATCAGTAGTGCCACTTAAGATGACATGTCAACACCTCCACACTCAATTTTGACCAAAGTTAATTTTGGGTTATAATTGCTACTAATTTTTCAAATCTTTCTATTTTTGCCAAAATTTTAAAAGTAGGCTAAAATTACAACAAGTCAAAAAGGTTTGGATTTTTTAGACCAATTAGCCTTTTCATTTTTGTACTTCATTTTTCAAAAAATATTTCTATATACTATTATTAAATTATAATCATAACGAAACATTAGATAAATAAATAATAAATAAATTTAATGTTATTTTATTAAAATTTTAACAAAATTGGTCACTATAATTAATTTTTATCATGATTTTAACATTTTTAACATTAATATTTATTTTCTTTTTAGTAATTATACATCACTTTTTAATTTTTTTAACTTAATCTTTTTTTCTTTTTAAAAAAACTTAGGCACAATTTTTTAAATTATTATCATAATTAATCATCAAATAATTTAAAATTAGTTAAATTAATTTTAATTATTTTTAATAAACTTTAATAAAATCCTTCACTCAACATTAAGTTTTTAGTTTTTTTGACATTTCTTACGTGCTATAAACCACTTTGTTAGTATTTTTAAATATTTTTTATTTTTAATTATTTAAATAATAATTATTATTTTTTTTAAACTTTAATAAAATTTCTAAAACTATATAAAAGTTCATCTAATTAGAATAGAAAATATAATTTTATTTAAATTATAACTGAATATACTATTTAATTAGTTTATATTATATAAAATAGAAGTTAACCTAATCAAAATAAGAAATATAGTTTAATTTAAATTATAATTATAATTATAATTAATTTAATTTAATTTCAATAATATATTACTAGCTAAATTATTCAGGTTTATATGTTAACCTAATTAAAATAGAAAATACAATTTAAATTATAATTATAATTAATTTATTTTAATTGATAAATTACTAAATTATCTGACTTCCATATAATAAATAATTAATACGGATAGTTCTGTAATTTTGCGTATCCATATATATATATATATATATATATATATTCCATTTGAGGGTAAATCTACAAGAAGATTGACAATAACCCCATTTGTTTACACAGTTCAAGGCTATAAACCACCCTTTGATGACCCTTTGAACTTTATTTATTCCAATCTCAGTTTTGGAGCAATTGTGGTTTGCTTTATTTTGTGAGTGCTGTGGATTTTCCTTTCCTTGCTTCTACTTAGTCATGTGCTCTTTGCCTGTGTTTGTGTTACATATGGAATGTTTTTAGCCTCTTTTAGATTTTATGTTTCTTTTAAAAGGAGAGTTTAACTTTTTTTTTTTTTTTTTTTTTTTTTTTTCTGGTTTATTCACCAAACGTTTTAGTTACGCTGCCCTAATGACAAACATGTCTAATGCGATACAATTTGCCTATTGTTTATGTATTTGTTTATTTCATCATCACTTTAACACTTATGGCATCTTATGTTCAATTATTCCTTTCATCAATTACAATTCATCATGTTTGCTGTATTGCTACATAAAAGTTTTTTTTTTTTTCATAAAATATTTTCGATGTTCAATAGGTATTAGTACTCATATGAACTCTTAACTATTTTAAAATTATAGTTGAATGAACTTATATAAAGAGGAAGAGAGAACTCTCTCGATATCTATTTTTCTCTATATAAGACTTAAATTCAAAATTTTATTTAAATGAATCCAAACTTCTCGACACTTAAACCAATAAATATTGAAAAATAATCTTTTTTTTTTATTTTCTTGAATTAAGCATTTTGTAAATAGGACTATAGACTGAGTAGCAAAACATTCTTTAACTTTAACTTAATTTATTAAATGGATTAATTATCCTCCATCTTCCATGAATCATATTTATGAAATTAAATTTAGTTAAAAAAAAAACACTATCTCTAGCTTTTGAGTATGACTGTAAATATTATTTATTTTAGGCCTAATTATATTAAAAATTCTAAACTTTATGCTTTTTAATAATTTTAGCACGTTCTATTAGATTTTAATAATTAAGATTCAAACTACATTGATTTTTTCAAAAATAGTATCCATTGAAAAGATACTGTAATTTTTACTAACATGGTGCTAATGTGGCACCAGATCTATTTTTTAAAAAAATAATGAGTCAACCAAAATAAGACATTGATGTTGACTCATCAAGACACCACAAAATGTTGCGTTTTGGAATGAAATAATAAAATAATAAGAAAAAATGAATTCTCCCCTCCCCATTAATAAGAATCAATTCATTCTTAGAGTTGAAAAAATTGAGCTCAGTTTCTTTTTTTCTTGTTCGTCATATATAGAGTTTTATTTATACTTTCATTTATAATCTATTTTATTGCTCAATTTTGATATTGTAATATTCTTCTTACATTTGATTACAGAGTTAGAAAGCTTTGAATCTGAAAATCCATTGATTTTGCTTCTCCTTTATCTCATTCAAAAATCCATTTACAAGTTGAAAAAAAAAATGAAATTGTTAGTTCAAATGACCACTCGAAAAAACTCTAAAAGCTTTGATTCTATATCTTAAAGAGCAAGGGTTGGGCTTTATGCAGACATGGTAAAACTCATCTTTGCACATCGTATACTTTAGAGAACTTAGGGAGAAGATTCTTTCACTGTCCATTTTGGAGAAAGCAAGGGGACTATCATTTTTTTCAAAGGATAGAGCTAGCATATACAGGTAGGGTAAAGAAATTGTTGGTTGACATTTTAGGGACAAAAAAATTTTTATTTAGAAGACACAGTGTAACACTCACATCCTAAGGCACATATACTTTCATGATGCATTTCATTACATATAGAATAGAGGATATAATTAATTTAAGATTAGGTGTGTTTATGAATTACGGATGAGGACCCAATTGTGGAAATTGGACTACAATGACACAATTGGAAGCCTAGGGATTAATGTACAATATTCACACTTTATTAAGGATTGAAGTGGATATTTTGGTGATAGATATCACAAATTTATCTAGAATTTTCTTCATCTCCCACATGGCCATGTATTTAGTTATATGTATATGAGTTTGTTAAAAAGCTTAGTAGTTGCACTTACTTCTTTAGGAGGAAACTAGGGATTTGGTGGAGAAAGAGAGTGATTGCTAGAGGAATTGGGAGTTCAACATCTTACCTAGGCTGTAATCATCAACTTCTAAGGTTCAAGATCATTCCTTGGTAAGTTATTTGTGTGTTTAGTTGCTTTGAGTTGCAGAAATTCGTGCTCTATTTTTCTGAGAAACTTAGTCTCTGTATTTTATCATAACTTGAGCTATAGAACTCAAAATTGAGTTTTGTTTGATTCTAGAGAAACTTCAAAGACTCTTATATTTTGATGTTGAGCTGAATCTGCTTCTAAGAGGATCTAACGGAGCTCGACATTTTGTTACTCACTCTAATAACCTGTATGACTTGTTAGTGTTCAAAAATTTATAATTTATTTTATATATATCCAAATTGAGTAATTCTAATTGGGAATTAAACTAGACTCATAATTCTAGCTTCTGTATTAAAATAGGAGCCAAAGGATTTGTGTGCATAATTTTGGAGCATATCAAATTGAAGTGATAAATTGCACTAATTGAGTTAAAGTGCAAGAGTGATGAATTGTATGTGTGTTTGATTCATGACTATGTGTAGGAGTTTCAAGGGACAAGGAAGGTATAATCAACTAGAGAAACTCATACTTATTAAAGGTTAGGAAGTATTTTCGGTAAGTAATTACTAATGTAATATATGTACTTAGCTTCTTTTGTATAATTTAATTGTAATATTATATGTGTGTTATATAAAGTATATATATATATATATAAGTCTCACATATGTTATCCTACCATTGTGGTGGTTGAATAAATAAACCATTGATATAACTAAGAATCAAGTACAATTAGATGAATGATGATTTTTGTGGGATGTGTTATGCTATAATACAATAATATAGCATACCACAAGTTGATAAATGATTGTATATTATGAAAGGTTATTATATGTGCTATGAATCATGTAAATAAATGAGGTAAGCACATGATGTGGAATGAAACTTATATTATTTGGTATATAGTAACATTATCTATATATTGGAAATGTGAGGATTGATGGCAACTGATGATATGTGAATTTTGTGTGTGAGGAATGTGATGAAATGTGTTAATGGTGCACTGTATATGTTTGTGAATGTGAAGATTTAGATTGGTGACTATGTGTGAGGTTTTCATGAGATACTACTTATTGTGATTTATGAAAATGTGGTTGCATTATGTTAAATTGTGTAATGTTTCACAAGAAGGTGAAACATGTGAGGAAATGATGATATATGAGAACGTGTGATAGTGGAGCTGAGCCGGGCGGATAGCTTTCACTGATTATAAGATATGGGCAAACTGAGCCGGGCGGATAGCTGTCCATGATTGTGAGTGAGAGTGAGACTAAGCCAGGTGGACCGAGCCGGGTGGATAGTCTCACTAAATGGCTATAAAAATATGAGCTTGTGAATTATATAAGTAAGATGTGAGAGTGAGACTGAGCCGGGTGGATAGTCTCACTAAATGGCCATACATATGAAATTGTAATTGTGATTATGATAAGCTAATAAGGCTAAGTGTGAGGCAATTACGTGAGGATGGATCCGGTCGGATATTGAACAATGAGGTTGAGATGTGAATGTGTGAATTTTTGCAACTATATGAATCATTATGAGATGTTATCTCCTATCGTTGAGATGAATGTGGATATTAAATAAAGTATTGTGATGTGAGATTATGTGATGTACACTCAATTATTTATTGATTACATTTATACTCTTATATTTATGAAACAAATGGTAGTGGGCTTTAGAGATGATAAGTGCAAGTGCATATATTTGGCTATATATATAATCCTTTATATGTGAGTTGGTTATGAATACAAAATATATTGCGAAATGTGAATTTAGATGCTTGAAACTTATGATTGATTGAGCATTATGCATTTGTGAATGAATTTATGATGTTAAGTATGTTTTTGAAGTATTTCTAAGTTAATATTGAGCCTTGTTTAAATATGGGAGAGTTTATAATGTGTTAAAATGGTCAAAAGGGAGTTTTGGCCAAGTTTAGGCTGCTCACGAGTTGCTCACAGTCATGAGGAAGCAACCATGAACTTGTGAGCACCCCAGGCCACTTTGAACAGTGGACAGCCTTCTCCTCTTGTACACTTATGTATTTATATTTTTACTATAACTTGAGCTATAGAGCTCCAAATGGAGCATGGTTTGATGCTGGAAAACTTTAAAGAGTCTTCTACAACTTTCATTTTTTGAATTTGAGTTGAATATATTACTAAGATGATCTAACAGAGCTTGATATTTTATTGCTCATTCCGATTATTCTGCATGACCTTTTTGTGTTCAAAAATTCATAATTAATTTCATACACTTCCAAATTATGTAATTCTAGTTGGAAATGAAATTGGACTCATAATTATAGAGTTTGTAAAAATATTATAGTTGCAAGATTTGTCTATAATTTATGAGAACATTTTGAATCAAGGTACTGAATCTGCTCATAGCAGACTCTATGTAGTTTAGTGTGTTGGGCCTTGCTTATTATGATTAAAGAAGTATGGAAGAGCTATAAAATAAATTAATGTTGCACATTAAGGATTTAAGTGATTTAAATAAGCTACAATAGTGCTATGAATGTGATGGCTTGATAGTTTAATATATATAGATATAATTAACTTAATTAATTCTTGAGAAGTTATGTATGTGTAATTATATTAGTGATTACATACTGAGTAGCAAGCTCACTCATTTGCATCTAATTTTTTAGGTTAAGTGATAGTTGAGTCGAAGTTTGCATGCAATAGAGTTATCAGGTGGGCCAGTTACGAGTCTGTTATATGCATAACTAGATGTTGCTATCATTTATGCCTCATATATGTGCTCAAACTTCTTAAAATGTATTAAGAAGTTCTATTATGAGAAAGCATACTTGTAGAATGTTATATTTGATGATAAGGCCTTCAATGTTAATGGTGAAATATGTGTTATATTGTAAAAAATTTTGATTGTGCCACGTGTTTAAGTGTCTGTTAGGAGTGTTACACACTGTAAAGCTATAACATGCTAAAATTGAATTTTTAGAGAAAAAGTTTGAGTATAATGGAGATGAGATTCATAGTTTATTGTAGGAAATTGATAATATGAATAAAGTTAAGGCAATTATGGAATTTGAAAACAAGAGGTTGTTGTTGGAGAATAGGTAATTGAGAGTTGAAATTATAGGTATAACAAGGAAAGCAAGAATGGAAAAAATGATCTTTGTTGGGTTAGTCATTGTTCTTATGATCTTTGTAATGAATATCTTGTAAATTCAAAGCAAGAATGAAAATTTGTATTTGCCTTAGATTATCTGTAGTGCTCATAAATTTGTAAAAGTTATAGAGCTAGAGTAATTTTGTCAGTTGTAAGGTTCAAATGGTTGTGTAATGTAATATTATTCTTCTTTCTCTATATGTTATCCATGTGAACTACTATGTTGAGCACTAAATAATAGTAAATTAAAAGAAAAAAATTAACAAAATAACTTAATATTCATTCCCAAAATTGCAGTTGTCAAAGATACATATGCTTGTCCCAGATAGATATTTTAAATACCGTAAAATATAAGTTAGTTATGTATCCTAATAAAGGCATTTTGAATTCCACAAAATGACAAGTTATATAAAATTAATATAACAATACTACAAATTGCCATAAAATGACTTCAAGGTACTCTAAATATTAGATTCATCCAACTATTGCCTGTATCAAATTCCCATCAACATTTGGCTGAGTCAAATTCTCATCTATTGTAACTGAAGACCTTTAATTTGGCATGATATTGTCACCTACAGGATTAGATCCTTAAGCACCAACATTCTTTGTTGTTTTGGTTACTGATGCACTTTCACTAACATATTTTACTCTCCTTTCACCAAGCATCTACATTTAGGCATATAATAATAGTTTAAATTCAACCCATTAAATGTCAGCTATATTAAATAATTTTTTATACTCAAACTTACTCTACAATACACATTTCTTGTGTTTGAGAAAACATAAATCCCATAGGCTTAGCTTGTCTGCATTATAAATTCAGTTGCATTACTATTTAGTGTTATATTATTGAATTACCAATTTCCTGTAGCCATGACAAAATTCCATACCTAGTTTCTCTCTCTGAACTCAACTGTAATAGCTTTATCTACTTGCCTTTTAGGCTTTCTGATCCTTGGTTGCACAATTGTAGGAGTAGCCCTCTTGAGAGCTTTGGTAATCTTGGAAGTATTTCTAGAATTTCTAGGTCTCCCACATTGCTCCTTCACATAAAATAAAGTAATTAGAATAAAAGTATGTGAATCAATAAGTGAAATAAAAATAAAGGCTATGAGTTACCTTTGGCGGTGGAATACTAAGCTGTGAATTACCCTCAGTGCTCTTGTTGTGCTATGTTCTTTTATTGTGTCCAAACTTTAAATAAATTTGACATTTCATCTTTATACCTATTTTTGGAAGATGTGTGGTTTTTTGTTCTCTTCATAAAACCCCTTTTTCCTAATTAGGATTCCTTTTAAAAACTCTCAAAAATTCATTGCCAACCATTTTGCTGTTGCCTGCTTATTTGTATGT
The DNA here is from genome assembly GCA_949673435.1 of Macaranga tanarius. Lineage (NCBI taxonomy): Eukaryota > Viridiplantae > Streptophyta > Magnoliopsida > Malpighiales > Euphorbiaceae > Macaranga > Macaranga tanarius. Next base: position 7,585 of record CATIWO010360992.1, on the reverse strand, counting down.
TCTCTAGTGAAATTATGAACATCAATATATATTTTTATAACAAATGTGTCTTCATCTTGCATTTTGCTTCCATAATACTTCCAAAGGCAACTGTCAACATACTCTACATCTAACTTCCCACCTCCACTCCTTACCCATTTTATGTTATGGCTATTTAATATAGCATACCTTTAAAGTGCAGCTTTGCATTCTTGAGTATCCTTAAACTTTAAACCAATTTCTAAATTTAGATTCCTATGGTCTCAGTTTGGAGCATATACCTTCGGTTTAATCCTTCTCTTTTTGTGTGGACTGAGATCACCTTCCTCACTTGATACAGGGGTCATTATTGAATTTTTAGATGAATAATATTTAGTGTTATATCCACTATCATCTTTCTCAACATCATTGATAGGTATTTTCTACTGGTGCACTAACCCTTTCCTATCTGCCTTTTTTGTACTTATTTTTTTGTCTGCTTTTTTATTTGTTGTAGCCACTACATTAGCTTCATTATCATTATCAAACTAATGCAATCTTTCCCATTTCAAAATCCTTCTTGCTTCATGTGCTCATTATCATTAGAGCTAAAATCATCATCAACCATTCCATCATTAGTTTCACTACTTTCATCTGGTACATAAGGAGGATCTTCATCTACACTCTCATAATCTAAATCATGCATACTGCCTCCTATAATTGAAGCCTTAGCATCTTCATTTTGAAAGGAATTTTCATTTGATACTACATTTTCTCCATTTTCTTCATTCATTGCGTTCTCACCTTGAAACTCTATATGAGGTACTGCTTCCACATAAACATATATAAGACCATCCCTTATACAAGTCAGCATATCTATTATGCCCCTATCGTCAATAAAAAAAAAATTAATATCCACCATCATTAAGTTGCATATAGGCTAACATACCTTAAATTTTGCACAAACCCTTTAATATCAAAATACCCAATTCTATCTGGATCACAATCATCAATGATTTCCATTTTCCCTCCAACATATTCGTTGCTCCTTTGAATGTTGACAAATACACTTCCATGGTGTATATGTATTGTGAAAAACTCCATTCTTCATATAAAGAAAACCACTTTTTAAATACAATTAAAAAAGCAAATTATTTATTTTAAGACCCTAACTAAAATTAAAAAAAGGGCAAATTACAAAAAAAAAAATTCATGAATCTTAGTGTTTTTGGAAAATTCGATACATCTTTTTAATTTTAGTAATGTCATTCACCAATTTTTTAATTTTTTCAATTCAAATCATTGACAAAAAATTCGGTCAAATTTTGCTGATATGGCAGTCGGAATAATCTGAGTAGTCTATGTAGACGCCATGTTAAAACACATTATTTTTATAATTTGTAAAAAAAAAACACGACCTTTTACTTATTTTGTATTTTAATCATGAATTATTAATTATTTTAACAAATTGATACGCAATTTTCTTATTTTTATTTAATTTATATTTTTGAATTGATACATGTAAAATAATTATTTAAGTTATGAAAATTCAAAATTATTTTTTCAATTAAATAAATTATAAATTTTATTGCTTATTTTTATATAATGAAAATTTAATTGATACATTCAATTGATATCTATTTAGTTACTTTATGTTAAATTATTATTTTGAAATATTTCAAATATTTAAATATTTAATTTAATCAAATTAATATTTTATTATTTCAATTGACTTACATATTAAACATTTACGTAAATTTTTTAATTAAATTATACATGAAATAATTAATAATTTATATGTTTTTATTGAATTCAGATCTTACTTTTTCCTTTTATAGATGAATTTATAGTAATTAATTAATATTTTATTTTTAATTAATCACTGTATTATTATATTTTAAAGGAATAAATAGCAAACGTTTTTTAAAAAATATTTCTTATTTTAAGTTTTATATATAGTATGAATATTTAAAAAATATAAATTAAATTATTTTAAAAATTATAATTTAACTCAAACTAACAAAAATATGAATGTATCGATTAATTTGTCATTATTTAAAAACAAGTAATAAAAATAATAATTTTTAATTAAAAAATAATTTTGTATTCTAATTACTTCAATATTCATTTTACATGTATCACTTGGAAAAAATATAAATTAAACAAAAAAAATAAAATATTACATATCAATTTATCGAAATAATCAATTAATAGGTTGTGATAAAATTGTAAAAAAAAGTGAAAGGTCGTGCATATTTTTGTAAACAATTAAAGTGATGTATTTTGACGTGGTATCTACCGGACCACTTAGATTATTTCGGCTGCCACATCAATAAAATTTGGCCAAATTTTTAACCGGTTCTTGAAATTGTAAAAATTAAAAAATTAATAAATAATATTGCTAAAATTTAAAAGACGTGTCAAATTTGTTAAAAGTGTTAAAGCTCGTTGCTTTTTTTTAATTTGCCCTTAAGAAAATAAATAATTTTTTATTACCAAACCTTAGAAGACAATAAAATGCTATTTCCTAGGATTTTTTAATTATAAAGGTGAAAACCCCCCAAACCCTAGATGACAATACATACAAAACAAATAAAATAATGACAATATCTGATGATGTTCGAATCTTTAGAACATAAAGTTACTTTCAATCTTAAGAATATTCAAAAGGATAGTCTTCAACCATCAAGGTCGTCACTTATTTTTACAATCAAAGTTTGTGTTAGTGAAAGATAAGCAATTTCCGTTAGGTTTAGTTGTGTTTTGGATGCAACATTTTGTGTTAGGGTTTTGTTACGTTTAGGGTGCTAAAATGCACCGTTCTGTGCTGTCTTCATGAGTCGGCGTCTTATTTTGTTGACTCGTTATTTTTTAAAAAAGTAGTTGCAGTGCCACATCAGCAGAAACTACCACATTTTTACCGGATGCTATTTTTGAAAAAATTAATGTAGTTTGAATTTTAATTATAAAAATATGATAGAATATGGTAAAATTATTAAAAAGTTCAGAATTTTTATTGTAATTAGGCCTTTATTTTATAACATTAATTTTTTTAACTTTTACCAAGAGGGAGTTTGGCATACTTTCTCAAAAATTATGTGCAAAAACTAAGACAATAAAATGATAACTTATCTGAAAAACTTTAAAAAATGAAAATTTTTTCACTAAATTATGTTTTGGCTTTTTAAATTATGTGAATACATGTGCCCTGAACCTAAATAATAAATTATGAGTATTAAAAATGTAAATGCATATATCATAATCTAAATCAATACAATTTTAATTTTTTTGCTTATAAAAATTTAATTTACTATATAGTTTTGTTGATATGAAGATGAGTTGCAATTGTAATCTTTTTGGTGGAAAACTGAAAACAAAATATATTGAGGGATGTGTCACCCATATTATCTGCCAAAGGCTTAGGCGAAGGCGAATAGAAGTGTTGGGTTTGTTTTGCTTGGCTGCTGTGATAATGATCTAATACACATATACTATTTTGTTTAGCGCTTCTCGTTACCATGCTTCAAGGTAGGGCTGAGCACGGAACAGAGAAAATACCGAACTGATCTGAAATTTTGAATCGAAAGACATAAAAATCATACCGAACCGATTAATTTTAATCCCGAACCGAATCGATTCTGATTTTTTTACTAATTTAGTACGGTACTGGAGATTTTATAAAAAACCAATTTGGTACCGTACCGAACCGAAAACCGAATATAGTACCGAATTTTATTTTAATAAGTAATATATATATATTATAAAAATTAATATGTATTATTTTTAAAATATTATAAATAAATTATTAACAAAATATTTTTATTAATTTCATTATTATTACTATTATAAAAAATATTTAAATTACTTAAAATAAAATATTATTCACAACTAATTCAATATTAAATAAAAAATAAATTATTGAATATAATAAAAATTATATATTTATAATAGAATTATATATTTTTAATAATAGTATTGTGGACACATGGTCTGACCCGGCCCACGAGGCAAAAGCTCAATGATGAAAGCCCAAGAAAAGTGGGTCCAATATTGTAAGGTTTGAAGCCCAGCCCATTCAAAATAGCCTATCTCAATTTAATCTTAATAGTAGCATTATATATACTAATTACTAAAACTATGTATATAGTTTCATTGTGTTTTGATAAATGATAATATTAAATTATCTAGATCATCTATTTTGATGATATTAAATTATCAATAATAATTTATACTAAATTTATGTAAATTCTTAATATTGATATTAATGCATGCTAAATTATATAACTTTAATACTTTCATTGTGTTTGTTTACTTAATATTAAATTAAATATTGTATAACATATACTTAGTACTTAAATAATTCTTAATTAGTATTAGTACTTAATATGAATGTCAATTTACATTATAACGTTTATTTATAATACTATTAGTCTATTTCTATTAATAATACTATTATTAAAAATATATAATTCCATTATAAATATATAAATTTTTATTATATTCAATAATTTATTTTTTATTTAATATTGAATTAGTTGTGAATAATATTTTATTTGAAGTAATTTAAATATTTGTTATAATAGTAATAATAATGAAATTAATAAAAATATTTTGTTAATAATTTATTTATATTAATTTAAAAATAATACATATTAATTTTTATTATATATATATATATATATATATATATATATATATATATATATATATTTACTTATTAAAATAAAATTTGGTACGATTCGGTACGGTACCAGTTCGGTTTTTTATAAAATCTCCAGTACCGTACCAAATTAGTAAAAAAAATCGGAATCGATTCGGTTCGAGGTTAAAATTAATCAATTCGGTACGATTTTTATATCTTTCGATTCGAAATTTCGGTTCAGTTCGGTATTTTCTCCGTCCCGTAGTCAGCCCTAATATATATACAATTTACGTTAAGTTTTGGTTTGGCCATCCCAATAGTTCATGGTGTTGTATATTACATATGATTCATGTCAACACTAAGTTTGTTAACAAATATTTTGTTTTGTTGCAAAAAAAATTATTTAGTGAGAAAAAAAATTGTTTCATAAAAATACAGCAAAACTTGGAGATTAGAGCGTATGAACTAAAATAAAAATGTTGGCATATAAATTTTTCCAGGCCAACGAATTCTACTGGAAAAATAAGTGAGCCCATACATGTACATTAATACAAAACTAACAGAAGTTTATATTTCCGTTAGTCAAGCGGACATTTTGAATTGTTTCATAAAAATACAGCAAAACCTGGAGATTGGAGCGTACGAACTAAAATAAAAATGTTGGCATATATATTTTTCCAGGTCAACGAATTCTACTGGAAAAATAAGTGAGCCCATACATGTACATTAATGCAAAACTAACAGAAGTTTATATTTCCGTTAGTCAAGCGGACATTTTGAGCAGAATTTAGGCAGAATTCTCTAATTTTCTAATGTTTGGATTACAAAAAAAATTAAGTTAAAGAAAAATAAGTTGATAGTCAATAAAAAATAATTTAAAAATATGAAAAAATAACTTCTCATTCCGTTCTTATTTTTCAAGAATTGAATACCTATCAAATATAAAAAGAAAAAAAAATAAATATAATATTACCATTTCTATGTAATATTGTATAATTTAAGAAAAAAATTTATTACAAACCAAATACCAAAAATATTTTTTAACTATTTTTTTAATGTTGTAGCCAAATATTAAAAAATATTATATTTTTCTAGAAAATATATTTTCTGAAAAATATTTTTTAGAGACAATATATTTTCCTTAAAACAAATAGAGCCTAATGAAATAAAATTCCTTTTGAGACCAAAAAAAACATAACCCTTTGGCCTTATAAGATAAGAGACATAAGAGGCAGCAACATGGAGAGCACAAAAGCACATTGGTTTTTTACTTACAGATGATGATAGTCGATAGAGACTTCTTCCACGTGAAACACAGCAATTTTTGTAACCCAATACGTTCCTGGAATGGACAATTAAAATCATGTAGGAGAAAAAAAGTAACAAAACCAACCTTAGAAATGCCTTGGTAAAAGAAATTCACAAATCGTGTACGAGGGCTATTTATCTTGAAGACAATTTTTTGTTGTTTGCTAGTTCCTACACAGAGATCATCTAAGACGAAATTTAGAAACTATACATCAATAGACAAGAGTTGCTTACTTCATCTGGAGGCAAACGGAAAAGCTGTCTATACTCCACTCCTCAATGCTGACTGGGCAGAAACTGAAAATAAAGTATGTATGAAATTAATAATTAATTTACAGTGAATTAATTGAAACACAGCTAAGCAGCACAATCGTACAGGTCACTGAGATCAGGTGAGTCAACATCGTAGGAGATAGTAGCTGGAGAAGGTAATTCAGAGTCGAACACTGAAACTGATTTCGAAGTAGAAGATTCCATTGGCAACGAACCGATCCTCTCTGCCGTTTCAGAAGCTACCGCCATCGCAACAGATCTATGATTTTGATGGTGGTTAACGGACAAAATGAAGAATAGTCGGTTACAAAATATATTGGAGCGAGAATAGATGTGTGTGTGAGAAGAATGAGTTTTCATGGAGTTCCTGCGGGGTTGATGGCGGTGGTAGTTGTTGTGGCGGCGGCGATGAGACTGTTGTGGTGGTGACAGTGGGTGGTTTCGAGAGCTGCGTTTGCTTGACATAAGGTCAAAACGGAGAATTGGAAGGAATTTTTGCTTGGGGTTGATGAAGAGTGATGTGGTGGGGAGGAGGAGCAGAAAGAGGGTGATACTGTATTATGAATTATAGATGGTTGCAGCTTTTGTGATATACTACATATGTTGTATATGATATATATGAATTATAATTTTGAGTCATTCTACACTATTTATAATTTTTAGTTTTATTGTTAATGTAATCTTAAACTATTTATAAAACATATAAAAACAAGAAATAATTATATTTTTGGTGTCTAAATTTTTTTATTTTTATTATTACGGTATTTTAATAATTATTTTTTTCAATTAGGTTTCTAAATTTTTCAAAATAATTATATTATGATGCTTTCCGTGGAAATTGAATAGCCAAAATAATGATTGTTCAAAAATAAATCTCACTACTGAATGACATGTCTGCCCCTTCAGATCATAACTATAATTATTTACAAAAATGCCCTAAGTCGTTATCTCTGTCTCTTTATGTGCTAACACTTCCTCTCTTAAGGCCATTTCCAACCCAAAACTTCAAAATGCAGCAAATTTAACTTTAAAATGCATCTGCTACAGTAAATTTACTCCAACCCATTACTTCATTTTCAACTCCAAAAAGAATATTCTCCGTATATTCCTATCCAATACTAATATTATATTATTTATACATTTTACATATTACACCCAAATTTTATTCAATACTTACCATATACACCCATATATTTATTTATAATAAAATTTATTATTTGAATATATTTTAAAAATAAATACTAAATGAATAAAATAAATAATATATTTTAATAATAACTAATATAAATACATAGACATATTTTTAAAATTAAATAATATAATATATGAAGAGAACTAAAAGACATTAAAATAAATTTATTAAAAAAACATAAAATTACATCTTAAAATTAAAGTAATCTATTA
>CATIWO010360981.1:0-14231 GCA_949673435.1 Macaranga tanarius | reverse complement strand
ATGCATGTTTAACTATGTAAGAGTGCATGTGATATGATCTATGGGCATGGAAAGGTATTGTGTTGATGCAAATGTTGCATGCAATGAAAAAATTTTAAATTCCGCACTTTCATTGTTTATCTACATGTACTTTCCTTCAATATGAGTGTATGGGATAACATTTTTATGAAAGTTATTTATCAGTCTTATCTCAGTTTTATGGCCACTGTTTAGCTAAGGCATTATATTATTTCAGCTAGCAACAAATAAGTTTATGTATATATATTGTATTATGTTATTTCAGAAGTTTAATGATTATTTCTCAAAGTAGTTATATTTATATTTTTAAAGTTATTTTAGTAAATAGCTAGTGTTCCCACATTACCTTATTGTACTTTATTTTTAGACCATTCACTGAGTATTTTTATACTCACCACTCTTATTTTAAAATGTTTTTAGATTCATTGGAGTATCGTAGTAGCCTATAGGAACTATGTTGAGTTGTCTACCAGTATCTAGTGGGGGTTGAGCCAATCATCTTAGTACTTTGTCTTTTGGTCATGTTGAGAATATTTTATTAAAGTATTTGATGAACTTGTACTTAACATTAGTAGATGTTAAAGGAGATTGTGATGTGTATTTATAGTATCAAAGTTATTACTAATATAAGCATGATATATTTCCATTTCCAGCAGTTGCACTAGCCAGCTTAGCATGTCACGCCTGCTCACCAGTGTAGTAGAGTGAGTGTGAAAATTAAGATGGTGGATGGCATCCAAGTTATAAAGGAAATAAAAGAGTGGTTTTAAAAGGAAAAAGAGCAGAATCATAAAAATAAAAATGCTTTGTTGGTTCTTATTACCTCCATGTCAAGAGAGGAAGGAGGCAAAATCCGACATTGCATTTTGGCTAAGGAGATGTAGGAGACCTTGGAGAATTATTGTAAGCCAATATTCAAGTGAGATCTAAGAAGGTCTATCTCCATGTGTTTGAATATGAGATGTTCAAAATGAAACCTCATAAGACCATCACCGATATGACAAGAATTCTCTTTTGACTACCTTAAAGAAGTTGGAAAAACACTGCTCAAATGAGAAGGTCAACACTAAACTTATAAGAGTGCTTCCTAATAAGGATTAGAAGTCAAAAGTGACTTTAATCAAAGAATCTTATGATCTCTTCAACCTTTTACCAGACATCCTCATTGGTTCTCATTCATGTGCTTTCCTCGAGGAAAATGAAAGAGGAATAAAAAGAAAAATAGGAGAAAAAGAACAGCCTTGCCATTAAAAAGTCTTAAGCCATAAAGATGACCTCAATGATTCAAGTGAGGATGATGAGGATATTGCATTATTCACAAGAAGTTTTATGGAGTACTTAAAAAGGAAGAACTTTAGCTAGCATAAAGGTCCAAGAGAGGTGGCTCCATGAAAGTTAAAGAAGTCATATGCTTCAAATATAAGAGGCCTTATCACATTCAAGATGAATGCCCCAAGTTTAAGCACAAGAATAAGGAAGTAAAGGAGAGGAGAAAAGCTTTCAAAGTTACTTAAAATGATTCCTCCGAATCTGAGTTAAATATGAGCAAAAAGAAGTAACCAATCTTTGATTCATAATCTTGGAGGAAAATTATGAGGTATCTCTCTTGAGTAATTCTTCTTGTGATAATTGTTATGATGATTTATGTGATGATGAGGTGTTTGATAATGAAAATGTTAGTATAGGTGATATGCCCTAGAGGATAATCATGTATTTTGACATTGTAAATAATCCCAAATGGCAATAAAATATTCATTTAAATAAAGTGCTTATTTATTTGAGTATTAATCCATTAGCATTATGTTGAATAAATTTATTATCAAGAGTTGATAATATGAGTGACAAATTTATTCGGCACATATGCTATAAAATTATTCGTAGTTGATAAATTAATATTTGGTTGATGTTACTTTGACTATCACCTCTATCTATTTTCCTTAATTAGTATGTGATACTAATGGTGGGAGGTTGTGAGTCTCATGCTACTTGATATGAGATATCAGAATAGACATGTGGATACTCATGTGATGAGTGGATCGAACATGACGTTAGATTTATGATCATAAGGATATTCACTTATAGTCAACGATCATAATATAGGTCATAATAGTGCATATAATACTTTAACTTGAGGCAGCACGGTCATCGATATTTAAGTGGTTAGAGTTTGTTACCACTTACTCACCTGTGCTAGCCATGTGTGGTATATGGCGTGTGGTGGCTCTAGTTGGTTGAATGTAGGGATGACTGTTTGACTAAGATGGAATTCATTGCTTGGAGTAAAATGGGTTAAGATCCTATGCCATCTAAGTTTGTTCTTGATGAATGAGTTCCTGGCCAGGACAAACATGACAGGCTGAAAGAGTTTCAGTGCTAGAAAGAGTTTCTGGTATTTATTATATTTTATCAAGAATAGAACTTGAGATGAGGTCATATGATAAAGCTATTAGAGTTTGATTGTACCTTAACTCTAGGCTTTATCGGGATCTTCTAATGAATGGATTTTAGTGCATGGTAATTATGACCAAGGGTTCATATGAATCAATACATGCATTCATTTCTAATTGGGTAGTTGTGATATAGATGTTAGGGGTCACTCACAACTTATGGGAAGTAAATGTGTATCATTGGAATTTTCACATTTAGACTTGAAAGTATTTCAAGCAATATCAAGTGTTGAAATTATTTTCTCATTGCCAATTAGACATGAACCAATAAGTCACACCTATAAAGTGAAACCAAATCATCGATTTATTAATCTAATTATTGATTAAAGTGTTTAATCAAGTAATCGAGATTAAGGGAATTGGATTTATGCTTTAAGTAATGATTCTAGCATATCATAAAATCTAATTCCACCAAGAGTTTGATTATTAATTTATACTTGATTAATGTGAGATACCAATTAAAGTATTGAATTAATAATATATATGTTGTTTCCTACTTTGACTTGGATTAATGGCCCAAGGTGTTTGGGCCTAGGCTAAAAAGTGTTTTGAGCTAAAGATTAATCCAAAGTGTTAAGAAAACCCAACAACCTAATCTAGGTCCATTAATTTAATGGATTGGGATGGGACCAAATGTTGGCCCAATAAGCAAGCCTAAGTCCATATAATTAATGTAAAGATTTGGTTGTATTAATTGTATTTGGATTAATAGCCCAAGTTGTATGGGCCTAGGCTTAAAAGTGTTTTGGGCCAAAGATTAATCCAATGTGTTAAGAAAGCCCCAACCTTATTTAGGTCCATTAATTTAATGGATTGGTTTTGGATCAAGTGTTGGCTGAATAAGCAAGCCCAAGTCCATGTAATTAATGTAGAGATTTGGTTGTATGTATTCACAAGTATAAAAGATGTATATATACATTATACATGAGATGTGTTGTCTACTTTCATCTTTGGACACTTGTAAGGCCACTTGTCAATTGTATATTCTTACTAAGTGACAAGTGTCATGATGATGTCATCAATGATGTCATGTGGTGGGCCAATGATGTCATGGTGATGTCATGGATGATGTCATAGTGATGTCATGGTGATGCTATGATGATGTCATAATGAGGTGGCAATCTCTATACATTTTCTGTTCTAAGTGGTTTTGATAATGCTTCTTCTTCTTGTGGTGGCAAAAACATGAGCTACCAAATAAGAAAAGAAAAACAACATAAATCCTTAAGTGTTCTTGCTAGGAAGATTGAATTAGTGCAAGTCTTTGTGATGATCATTAGAGAGGGGACTTGTTTTTAATTAAATCTAAGTAAGAAGGTGATTTGGTGGAGCTCGGTGTTTCAAGCTAGAGGCCTCATACTTGGGTGGCTAGAGCATGTGATTCAAGGGTTGGATCATCAACACAAAGCTTGAAGGAACTATTGTGGTCTTCATCAAACATAATGAGTTTTGTAAGTTTCCTTAACTTAGAACTTCCTTGTTGTTGTGCTTATATGCTTATATGTGTTTTTAGCTATATGTAAATTGCAAATTGGATTCTTCGCATTGGAATTCTTCATGTGATGAAGAGTTATGCAAGTGAAATCATTGAAATTTCACCCTTGTTAGGCATATGCTTCCGCTGCACTCATGTTATATAACCGTTTCCTTTTCCAGTGGGTGTCACCGCATGTGTTGCGAATGGGCCCCCTCCACTATTTTCTAATAGTGGTATTAGAGCCTCTTTTTGCACTTTACACATGCTATACATGTTGATAATTACAAGAGTTGTAATTATATAAATTCACATTTGTAAGTGTTGTAAATATGGTAATGGTTATTAAACATGTTAGTATTTGCAAGTGTTGTAAATATAATTAATGTTAATTACAAGTGTTGTAATTGAACATTATGTTAGTTGCAAGTGTTGTGGCTAAAGAATACATGTTTGATGCATCAAAACCATATTTTTTGAAGGTTTTTTGAGTTTGAGCAGTGACCCTCACGAGCCCGGGTGGCACCCTCACGATCGTGAGGGGAGCTCGTAAAGGTGCCCCTCTCAATGCTTCATTTTGTTCCTAGGGCAGGGACCCTCATGAGCTAGCTTGCCACCCTCATGACCGTGAGGGTAGCCTGTGAGCGCCGCTGCCCTAAATTTCCAATTTCTTCAATTATTGCTTGAACTTGGATTTTAAGAGGCACAAAATGTTGTATGCTTATCATACATGCTAGGAATGATCATGGGTTTAGTTTGCATCTTTTGGAATGTAATAATAATTAATTTTATTATTATTAATATGTAATTAAGTATTAGTTACATAGATTAAGATGTAAATAATTTTCTTTGGTATCCTAAGGGGTCATTATAAATCTTCAATCGCAAGAGTTGTGATATGGAAGCTTGGAGAGTTCAAGTTGACAAAGCCATGGAGATGGAGCAAAGATCCTTTATGTATTCTAAGAGTTAAAATAGGCATGAGGAAAATCCATGATCAATCCTTATTTGTGCATCCATTGTGCATGTTCTATATATATATGTGATATATATGCTGTAATATGCTTTACATGCTATATGTGATATATGTATGTAATTGGATGCCATGCAATTTATATATATGATATGTAAATTGGATAATGTGCAAAGTGAGACCTCATTAAAGACCCGAAAGTCTTCCATATTAAATTTAGGTCTAGGCTCTCCATTGGAGCAATAACTTGCATGGTTTTAGGATTATGTGCATCGGCTATGGATATATAGGTGTGTACATAAGTCCTAAGAGATTCATGTAGTGTTATTGTTAAGTATGAGATGTTGTGGGTGTATGGATACACTATGGGCCAATAACAGCAATTAGGAGCACCTGAGGTTTGTAGTGTTCAAATTTATACATTTCACTGATCTAATGGTGTGGACCTAACTAATGCCAAAGGCCAATAATGGCAATGTGTACCTGAGGCCCATAACATTAGGAGACAAATTAATGAAACCTCACATGAGATGTGATGGCAAGAGTTGCTACTTAATGAGAACTATTATTCTAATAACGGCAATGTGCACTTGAGGGATATTAGTGGCCCATTAAGAACTCCATTACCCACTAGAAATCCATCCAATAAGGGATTTCCGTTTCCTACTTGGAAGTGTAGGATTCGCCAAGTTAGTGGGAGGCTATTATGATTAAAGACCAAATCTAATGGTTGAATTACAATGTCTTAATACTAATTAATCTTGTTACCTTTATAGATAATTTGATAATATGAGACCAACAAACCGATATTTCATCAAACGTGACTCTATGAAGGGCAAGACAAGTGTTGTCAAACCCTCAGGTGGATTAACCAAATATAAGGGCAAGCTAAGTGTTGTGAAGCCCAAGGCCACCATAAGGAAAGAGCAAGGCAAGGAAAAGTATTTCCACTGCCAAGGTGAAGGACATTGGAAGAGGAATTGTCCTAAGTTCCTAGAGTCTTACAAGACAAAGGGAAAGGGCAAGTAAGGAGAAGGTGATACTTTCTCTGAGTTATTTATTTCCAAATATTCTGACAGCTCATCTAAAGCATGGGTATTGGACACCGGTGCTAGTTCTCACATTTCTTCATCCTTGGAGGATTTAGTAAATGAGAGAAGATTGAGGCCTGGAGAAGTGACCTTAAAGCTTGGGAATATAGAAAGTGTTACTGCCAAAGCTACAGGATCCACTTCTATTGATCTTAATGATCATCTTTTGTTATTAGACAATGTATTATATGTACCTAATGCTTATAAGAACATAATTTCTATTTTTAGTTTGACTAGAAAGAATTATGAATTTTATTTCAAGGGCGATGTTTGTAACATTTATTTTGGAAATGAAATGGTTGGCATTGGTTATTTAATACAAGGTTTATATTATGTTGATAATATATCTAATAATATGAAGCTCAAACCTATATGATTAATGCAAATGCAATGTTAATAGAAATTACCTCTAACTCCAAATACCTTTGGCATTTGAGATTATGTCACATTACAGAGGATAGGATCACGAAGTTGGAAAGGATGGGAATCTTGAGCAATTTTTGAATCCGTATCCAATTCAACTTGTGAGGCTTATTTTCAAGGCAAGATGACAAGATCACCATTTGTTGGATAGATGGCAAAAGCCAAAGATTTGTTAGAGATCATACATAGTGATGTTTGTGGGCCATTTAGTGAAATGGCTAGAGGAGGGTTCTGCTATTTTATTACCTTTATAGATGATCTATCAAGGTATGGGCATTTGTTTCTTATGAAATATAAAAGTGAATCCTTTGAAAAGTTCAAAGAGTGCAAAACTCGAGTAGAGAACAAAACTGGGAAGATTATTAAAACTCTTTGATCGGATCGAGGAGCTGAATACTTAGGTACCAAGTTTATTGAGTTCCTTAGGGAACATGATCACACCTCATGGAATGCCACAATTAAATGGTGTATTGGAAAGGAGAAATTGTACCCTATTAGATATGGTACGTTTTATGATGACCTACACCGATCTTCCTATATCACTTTGGGGTTTTGCAGTCCAAATGGCCTGTTATATCCTTAATCATGTTCCATCCAAGTCCGTGTCTACTACACCATATGAGATATGGAATGGTAAGGCACTAAGTCTTAAATATACTAGGATTTAGGGGTGCCCGGGTTTTATTAAAAAGCTGAAATCGGACAAGTTGGATACAAAATTTATTAAAGGAAGGTTTGTTGGATACCCTCAAGATAGTTAAGGGTTTTTCTTTTATCTTTCGGCTGAACAACTTGTTGTTGTAAGCAAAGATGCCATATTTCTTGAGAAACAGTTTCTTAAGGAAGGTGGTAAACGAAGGAAGATAATGTTATATGAGGGGTTATCTAAGGAAGCCCAACAAATTGAAAAAATGGATATTGATCAACCCAATGAGCCACTCCAATTAAGAATGTTAACACACCAACTCCTAGAAAATCTAGTAGGGTATCTCATCCTCCAGTGAGATACAGTTTTCTTCATAATTTGCAAGAGTTGCATGTTCATGAAGAAAGCTTTCATGTTGATGATCCTACTACATATGAAGAAGCTTTATATGATAAAGATTCTTCAAGATGGCTTGAGGCTATGAGAACCGAAATGGATTCCATATATATAAACTAAGTCTGGTCACTTGTTGATCCTCCTAAGGGGGTGATTCCCATAGGGTGTAAATGGATCTAGAAGAGAAAGATTGGTGCAGATGGAAAGGTTGATACCTATAAAGCATGGCTGGTAGCGTAATGGTTTCACTAAAGAGAAGGGATCATTTATGAAGATACTTTCTTGCTGGTAGCTATGCTTAAATCCATTCAGATTCTTTTAGCAATATCAGCATACTATGATTATGAGGTTTGGCAGTTGGACATCAAAACTATTTTTCTCAATGGTTAAATTGAGGAAAACATTTTAATAGAGCAACCCAAAGGATTTGAATCTGAGGAAAGCTCAAAAGTGTGCAAGCTTAATAGATCAATCTATGGTCTAAAGCAAGCTTCAAGGAGTTGGAATCATCGATTTGATGAGGCTATCCGTTCTTATGGTTTCATTAAGAACGAGGATGAGCCATGTGTTTATAAGAAGGTTAGTAGGAGCCAACTCACTTTCTTGGTCTTGTATGTTGATGACATTCTGTTAATTGGAAATAATATTGGTATAATGACATCTGTGAAAATCTGGCTATCGAAAACCTTCTTGATGAAAGATTTAGGGGAGGCGACCTATATTCTCGGGATTCGAGTCTATAGAGATAGATCGAAGAGAATACTAGGTTTATCCCAAAGTCTTTACTTGGAAAAGGTGTTGAAGAGGTTCAACATGCTTGATTCTAAGAGAGGATTATTACCATTTAGGCATGGTATCCACTTATCCAAGACGATGTCACCCAAGACATCTAAGGAAGTGGTGGAAATGGCTAAAGTTTCTTATGCTTCGGCAATAGGAAGCGTAATGTATGCTATGTTGTGTCCTAGGCCTGATATTGCCTATGTTGTTATTATGACTAGCAGGTTTCAATCAAATCCAAGTTTGGAACACTGGATAGCAGTTAAGGCAGTCTTTAAGTACTTGAGAAGGACTAAAGATTTGGTCTTAACTTATGGAGAAGGTGATTTACGGCTAGATGGTTTCACATATTCTGATTTTCAATCAGATATTGATGATAAAAAGTCTATCTCGGGGTTTATTTTTATCTGTAATGGAGGAGCAGTGAGCTGGAAGAGTTCCAAGCAACATGTCACTGTAGATTCCACTATAGAAGCTAAGTATATAGTTGCATCGGACGCTGCTAAAGAAGTTGTTTGGATTAGGAAGTTTACTTCCCAACTAGGAGTTGTTCTTTCCATTGATTCACCTATTCCTCTCTATTATGACTATAATGGAGCCATTGCTTTAGCAAAGGAACCGAGGTCTCACCAAAAATCCAAACACAGAGAAAGGCGCTATCATATTGTCAGAGAACTTGTCAGAAAGGGTGATGTGCTCATGTAAAATGTAGCTTCACCTGACAATATTGCTAATCCACTTACTAAAGCACTCACACAACTGCAGTTGGATGGACATCTTGAGAAGATGGGTCTGAGATATGTAGTGATTGGCTCTAGTGGAAGTGGAAGATTATTAGTATAGGTGATATGCCGTAGAGGACAATCATGTATTTTTACATTGTATATAATCCCAAATGGTAATAAAATATTCATTTAAATAAAGTGTTTATTTATTTGAGTATTAATCCATTAGCATTATATTGAATGAATTTATTATCAAGAGTTGATAATATGAGTGACAAATTTATTCGGTACATATGCTATAAAATTATTCGTAGTCGATAAATTAATAGTTGGTTGATATTAGTTTGACTATCACCTCTGTCTATTTTTCTTGATTAGTATGTGATACTAATAGTGGGAGGTAGTGAGTCTCATGCTACTTAATATGAGATATCAGAATAGACATGTGGATACTCATACGATGAGTGGATCGAACATGACGTTAGATTTATGATCGTAAGGATATTCACTTATAGTCAACGATCACAATCTAGGTCATAATGGTGCATATAATCCTTTGACCTGAGGTAGCATGGTCATCCACATTTAAGTGGTTAGATTTTGTTACCGCTTACATACTTATGCTAGCCATATGTGGGTATATGGCATGTGGTGGCTTTAGTCGGTTGAATGTAGGGATGAGTGTTTGACTAAGATGGAATTCATTGCCTGGAGTGAACCGGGTTAAGATCACATGCCATCTAAGTTTGTTCTTGATGAATGAGTTCTTGGCCAGGACAAACATGACAGGCTGAAAGAGTTTCAGTGCTAGAAAGAGTTTCTAGTATTTGTTATGTTTTTTCAAGAATAGAACTTGATATGAGGTCATATGATAAAGCTATTAGAGTTTGACTATACCTTAACTCTAGGCTTTATCAGGATCTTCTAGTAAAGGGATTTTAGTGCACGGTAATTATGACCAAGGGTTCATGTGAATCAATACATGCATTCATTTCTAATTGGGTAGTTGTGATATCAATGCTAGGGGTCACTCACAATTTATGAGAACTAAATGTGTATTATTAGGATTTTTACATTTAGACTTGAAAAGTGTTTCAAGTAATATCAAGTGTTGATATTATTTTCTCATTACCAATTAGACATGAACCTAGTAAGTCACACCTATAAGGTGAAACCAAATCATCAATTTATTAATCTAATTATTGATTAAGGTGTTTACACAAGTAATTGAGATTAAGGGAATTGGATTTATGCTTTAAGCAATGATTCCAGCATATCATGAAATCTAATTCCACCAAGGGTTTGATTATTAATTTATACTTGATTAATATGAGATATTAATTAAAGTATTGAATTAATAATATATGTGTTGTTTCCTACTTCGACTTGGATTAATGGGCCTAGGCTTAAAGGTGTTTTGAGCCAAAGATTAATCCAAAGTGTTAAGAAAACCCAACAACCTAATCTAGGTCCATTAATTTAATGGATTGGGATTGGACCAATTGTTGGCCCAATAAGCAAGCCCAAGTCCATATAATTAATGTAAAGATTTGGTTGTATTAATTGGACTTGGATTAATGGTCCAAGTTGTATAGGCCTAGGCTTAAAAGTGTTTTGGGCCAAAGATTAATCCAATGTGTTGAGAAAGCCCATCAACTTTATCTAGGTCCATTAATTTAATTAATTGGTTTTGGACCAAGTGTTGGCCCAATAAGCAAGCCCAAGTCCATGTAATTAATGAAGAGATTTGGTTGTATGTATTCACAAGTATAAAAGATGTATATAGACATTATACATGAGATGTGTTGTCTACTTTCATCTTTGGACACTTGTAAGGCCACTTGTCAATTGTATATTCTTACTAAGTGATAAGTGTCATGATTATGTCATCAATGATGTCATGTGGTGGGCTAATGATGTTATGGTGATGTCATGTGGTGGGCCAATGATGTCATGATGATGTTATGGTGATGTCATGATGAGGTGGCAATCTCTACACATATTTTGTCCTAAGTGGTTTTCATAATTCTTCTTCTTCTTATTGGTTTTTGTTCAAGTGTTGAACAAAAATGGTGGAGGTTTTTGTAGTGACAAAAATGTGAGGTACCAAACAAGAAAAGAAAAACAACACGAACCCTTAAGTGTTCTTGCTAGGAAGATTGAATTAGTGCAAGTCTTTGTGAGGGTCATTAGAGAGGGGACTTGCTTCTAATTAAATATAACCATGAAGGTGATTTGGTGGAGTTTGGTGTTTCAAGCTAGAGGCCATACACTTTGGTGGCTAGAGCATGTGATTCAAGGGTTGAATCATCAACATAAAGCTTGAAGGAACTATTGTGGCCTTCATCAAATACAAGGAGTTTTGTAAGTTTCCTTAACATAGAACTTCTTTTTTGTTGCGCTTATATGCTTATATGTGTTTTCAACTATGTATAAATTGCAAATTGGATTCTTGGGATTGGAATTATTCATGTGATGAAGGGTTATGCAGGTGAAAGTTTTGAAATTTCACCCTTGTTAGGCATATGCTTCCACTACACTTTGTTGCATAACCGTTTCCTTTTCTAGTGGGTGTCACCGTAAGTGTTGCAAATGGGCCCCCTCCACTGTTTAACTGATAGCGGTATCAGAGCCTCTTTTTTCACTTTACACATGCTATACATATTGATAATTACAAGAGTTGTAATTATGCAAATTCATATTTGTAAGTGTTGCAAATATGGTGATGGTTTTATGGTGATTAAACATATTAGTATTTGCAAGTCTTGTAAATATTATATATATTAATTAAAAGTGTTGTAATTGAACATTATGTTAGTTGCAAGTGTTGTGGCTAAAGAGTACATGTTTGATGCATCAAAACCATGTTTTTTGAAGGTTTTTTGAGTTTGGGCAGCGACCCTCACGAGCCCGGGTGGCACCCTCACGATCGTGAGGGGAGCTCGTGGAGGTGCCCCTCTCAATACTTTATTTTGTCCCTAAAGTAGGGACCCTCATGAGCTAGCCTGCCACCGTCATGACCGTGAGGGTAGCCCGTGAGCGTCGCTGCCCCAAATTTCCAATTTCTTCAATTCTTGATTAAACTTGGATTTTAAGAGGCACAAAAGGGTGTATGCTTGTCATACATGCTATGAATGATCGTGGGTTTAGTTTGCATCTTTTGGAATGTAATAATAATTAATTTTATTATTATTAATATGTAATTAAGTGTTAGTTACATAGATTAAGATGTAATAATCTTCCTTGGTATGCCAAGGGGTCATTGTAAATCTTCAATCACAAGAGTTGTGATATGGAAGCTTGGAGAGTTCAAGTTGACAAAGCCATGGAGATGGAGCAAAGATCCTTTATGTATTCTAAGATTTAGAATAGGCATGAGGAAAATCCATGATCAATTCTTATTTGTGCATCCATTGTGCATGTTCTATGTATATATATGATATATATGGTGTAACATGCTTTACATGCTATATATGATATATGTATGTAATTGGATGCCATGCAATTTATATATGTGATATGTAAATTGGATAATGTGCAAAGTGAGACCTCAATAAAGACCCGAAAATCTTCTAAATTAAATTTAGGTCTAGGCTCTCCATTGGAGCAATAACTTGCATGGTTTTAAGATTATGTGTATCGGCTATAGATACATAGGGGTGTACATAAGTCCTAAGAGATTCATGTAGTGTTATTGTTAAGCATGAGATGTTGTGGGTGTATGGATACACTATGGACCAATAACAGCAATTAGGAGCACCTGAGGTTTGTAGTGTTCAAATCCGTACATTTTACTGATCCAATGGCGTGGACCTAACTAATGCTAAAGGCCAATAACGGCAATGTGTACCTGAGGCCCGTAACATTAAGAGCCAGATTAATGGAACCTCACATGAGATGTGATGGCAAGAGTTGCCACTTAATGAAAACTATTATTCCAATAACGGCAATGTGCACCTGAGGGATATTAGTGGTCCATTAAGAACACCATTACCCACTAGAAATTCATCCGACAAGGGATTTTCGTTTCCTACTTGGAAGGGTAGGATTCGCCAAGTTAGTGGGAGGCCATTATGATTAAATACCAAATCTAATAGTTCAATTACAATGTCTTATTACTAATTAATCTTGTTACCTTTGCAGATAATTTGATAATATGAGACTAACAAACCCACATTTTATCATACGTGACTCTATGAAGGGCAAGACAAGTATTGTCAAACCCTCAGGTAGATTAACCAAATATAAGGGCAAGGCAAGTGTTGTCAAGCCTAAGGCCACCATAAGGAAAAAGCAAGGCAAGGGAAAGTGTTTCCACTACCAAGGTGAAGGACATTGGAAGAGGAATTATCCTAAGTTCCTGGAGTCTTACAAGACAAAGGGAAAGGGAAAGTAAGGAGAAGGTGAGACTTTCTCTAAGTTATTTGCTTCCAAATTTTCTGACAGCTCATCTAAAGCATAGGTATTGGATACTGGTGCTAGTTCTCACATTTCTTCATCCTTGGAGGATTTAGTAAATGAAAGATAGTTGAGGCTTAGGAAAGTGACCTTAAGGCTTAGGAATGTAGCTAGTGTTGCTACCAAAGCTATAGGATCAACTTCCATTGATCTTTGAGATCAAGTTTGTTATTAGACAATGTATTATATGTACCTAATACTATAAGAACATAATTCCTTTATCTAGTTTGACTAGAAAGAATTATGTATTTCATTTCGAAATAATGTTTGGAACTTATTTTGGAAATGAAATGGTTGGCATGGGTTATTCAATACAAGGATTATATTATGTTGATAAAATATCTAATAACAAAATGCCTCAAACATATGTGAGTAGGGTGAATGCAATGTTAAATGAAATTGCCTCTAACTCCAAAAACTTTGGCTTTTGAGATTTTGTCACATTGCAGAGGATAGGATCACTAAGTTGAAAAGGATTGGAATATTGAGTGATTTTCAATCCGCATCCAATTCAACTTGTGAAACTTGTCTTCAAGGCAAGATGACAAGATCACCATTTGTTGGACAAATGGCAAGAGCAAAAGATTTAATGGAGATCATACATGGTGATGTATGTGGGCCATTTTATAAAATGGCTAGAGGTAGGTTCTTCTATTTATTACCTTTATAGATGGTCTATCAAGGTATGGGCATTTGATTCTTATGAATCTAAAGGGTGATTCCTTTGAAAAGTTCAAAGAGTTCAAAGCCCAAATAGAGAACCAAACTGGTAAAAGTATTAAGACTCTTCGATTGGATCG
>CATIWO010360948.1:0-10595 GCA_949673435.1 Macaranga tanarius | reverse complement strand
AAATCAGTTGATAAGGAGTTATCAATTTCAGTACAATTGAGATCGAGAAATAATTGAATTATTAAGGATGACATAAACCATGCCTTATGTTCAATCTAAGATATCGTGTACAAAAGGACCGTAATATTATTATTAAATAGGCTGTGTCGGATTACTGACTTTCACATGACTTGGGTAGTCATAATGTCTTACTAGATGCCACTTATGACTTATGGTCTACCAATGGGATTGAAGGCCCATTGCCAACATTATGTGAACCTACAGGATCACACACATAGAACAGATCTAAAATGGATATTGGTCTTGTCAGCCCAATAAGATACTTTTCTCTCTCATATATATTTATTGATAATTTATTTATAATAATTGTTATCATAATTAAATTTAAATATATATATATATATATATATATATATATATAATAAAGATAATGATAAAACCAAAAAGAGTTTTGGTACTTGTGAAAGACTAAACTCTAGGAGATATATATGGATATATCATGTAGGAGTTTAGTTGTAGAGAGTTCTCTGCACATTTTTATTTCATTCACAAAACACGTTGTTTGAGAAAAAATATAGAGAGAAAATTGAGAAGAAAGGTGCTAGCACACCAACTTCATTTTGGGGTGTTCTGTTCGTGTGGATACCGGTAGAGGACGTTGTTTTTTGGCTGCGTCTGTATTCTGATAGAAGACAACGAAAGGCTCGAGATAGGATGTCACCGGAGTGAACCTCCTCTCTTCCTTCCTATAATCTTGCCATTGAACTCGTCTTGGTAAGATTCTAGACTCAATTAAATTGATTTAATCCGAACTACTTGGATCTTGGTGGAGTTTTTAGGGTCAAAATTTTTATTTTCTGCTGTGTATTTATGACCCGGAACCCAACACTTTTATCTATGGAGTTGGTAACTCCCCTTTTGCCCACTACTGCACGTTCCTTCCTTATCTTTTAATTTCAACTCCCTCAATGTGTGCCTTATCTTCTTTTGTCAGTTTTTAAACTTTTCAAATAAACAATTATATTCCTATGTTATTAATTAATTAATTAATTTGGGTCATGAACTATAAATACATGGGCTTTGTAATTTTTAATTTTAGGTTCAAACAAATGCCTTTTGCATACAAATGGCTGTAAAGCCTATTTGATATGCATTAAAATTTATTTGCACTTCATCTCAGTGAGACCCAACCTAAACCTAATCAAGGCACCGCTTTTCTCCTAATTCCTTGGAAGTCAAAATTCCTACTCCCTTTAGGTTTATTATCCTTCAAAAATATTAATCCTTTTTCCACTAGGATCTCTATGTCCAATACTGCATATGAGAAAATTCTCTCTCCCAATTTCTATAAAAATTCTAAATTCCTTTAAATATTCATTCCATTCTTAAATATCAAATATTTTTTTGCAAAATCCTTAGCTCGTGCTACTTTTGCCCACAACAATGTCTTCCTTTCCAAACCATTCTTCCTCTAGCTCAACATCACCTCATGTTGCCATCACTCAATGTGTAACACTTACCTTTTTATATACGTAATTGTGATGTGAGTATTTTCTTTTTATGCATAAAGGTTAGAAGACTTTATTAAATTTAAGATTGGGTATAAGCGTAGAGAAGGATTAAATTGAAGGGAAAGTTTGGAGTAAATTGGCGCATTAGAAAGTTTGGGGCTATTGTGTATTTGCCTATCTCATTAAGGAGCTAGGGAGTAATTGAGATGATATTTAGTTATGCTTATCTTATTATTATTATTATTATTATTATTATTATTATTATTATTATTATTATTATTATTATTATTATTATTATTATTATTATTACAATCTAGTAACTAAAAGAATTACTACGGTAACTTTTTTAAAATTTAAACAATTGACAATGTTTAAACAAGATTATAGGTACATTTGGATTAATTAATCACTTTCTGGACAAATTATTCTCAACACTTTTTTGAATATACACGGGCTTTGAGTTTTAAGATGGGCTCTTAAAATTGGTTTTTTTCTGCCAAAAGGTGGAAGATTATTTTATCAATAATATAAAAATTACATAAAAAATTATAAGAGCTTTTTAAACTAATGATATAGCCACCCATTGACTAATATTTTTAATCAACAATGAATATTTAAACTTAGAAGAGAAAGAAAATACAAGTTAAGAAATGATTATAATAACAAACAACAAATCAAAATAAAAAGACTACAAATTATTTTGAAATCGGAAAATATTGGCAATCAACGGCTCAACAATGAGAAAATTTGTTAAGCAACGAGTAGATTGAAATAAATTTTTTTCATTTTTTGTTGAACTATGAGTATGGTGAGATCCATTTAAAGAAATCTATATTAAAGGATTGTAGAAATCAGATAAACCCGTGAATATCGAGTAGATCGACTCAAAAGTTCTCTTGGTTATCAGGTAAGCCACATCAAAAAAATCCTGCAAAATTTTGATGTTGTTGTTGTTAATAAATCTCTCAAATTTTGATAAGATCCACAAAAGGGATAGCACCATCATAGCCAAAATGATAAACTTCACCAAATTGTTAAGAAAATAGAAAGTTTAAGCTAGAAAAGAGACTATAAAACTCAACAAATGAGGTGTGGTAGGGCTGCCATCCAACCAACCGGAGACGGCAGCCCCACCTTAAAGCAAAATCATATGCAACGCTCTTGGCTGTAGGGAGAAAATAATGAAATCCTAAGTGCTTCACTTCTTGTTTAAGGATGTAGATAGATGGGCTCTTAAAATTAGTGTTTTTGAGTTTATCTTCCCTCTAAAACTTATGTTCAAATGCAATTCACTTTATGGGTAGTGACATAATAAGTAGATATAGTGCTTTTGAGTTTTAAGAATGATTTTTGCTATTTTTGCCAAAAATTACCTTTTTATCTCTTTTTTTAAATTATAATCATAAATAAATGGATTCAAATTTATAAAATTAATTCTATTATATATTTTCTTGGTATCGTATTCTACTAAATCTTTAATTCTAGTTTTGAAATCATGATTTTTTTTTTTTGTGGTTTTATATTATGGTCTATTGGATGGAACATTGAATTGGTAGATATGGAGATTTTAGACCATATGAACAGGGGTGGGGCTAAAAAGTTTTATTTAAGGAGGCAAAATAAACTGCAAATTAAAAAGAACAATCAATAGTTAAGTTTGAAAGTGGACTAAAAATTACTTTTGTTAACATTAGGTATTAAAAGTACAAACAACCTTTAAAAATTGGGAAAGGGACGCCCCACGGTGGTTTGCTAAAAAATATTGTCAAATTTGACTCCAATCTTAAC
The DNA here is from genome assembly GCA_949673435.1 of Macaranga tanarius. Classification (NCBI taxonomy): domain Eukaryota; kingdom Viridiplantae; phylum Streptophyta; class Magnoliopsida; order Malpighiales; family Euphorbiaceae; genus Macaranga; species Macaranga tanarius. The sequence continues at coordinate 7,296 of CATIWO010360948.1, read as the reverse complement.
TTATTAGTCTCAAGCAATTTACCCTATGCATAATAACCATAAAGGGGAAAAAAAAAAAAAAGTTGTTTAAATGGAAGTAAAGGGAAGAGAAAGGGAGTGAATAAAATATATAAATTTTATTGTGTTTGGTAATTTAAAAATAATTAATTAAAGAAAAAAAAAGAAAAATATTTGAAAAGGAAATTAAATTTTAAATTATAACGTATTTTGGAGTTGAAATATTTTACACTCCAAATTGGGGTTTAATTAATTTCACTTTCTATAAGGAAAATAAGTGGAAATAATTTTCCTTCAATTCTTTTTTTTTTAATAACTAAATATTATAAAATTTTATTTCCCTCCTATTCCCTTGTTTTTATATTCCCCTCAATTCATGCATATTATTATTGTTAATACTATAAGTATTGCTATTGTTATTTAAATGATATACTTCTTTTTATATTTAAAGATTGAGTTATATACTTATGTTGTATCATTTTGTATATAATTCTTCCAATAATGAATGAAATTCCATTATTAATTTGTTCAAAAAAATGCAATGCACTTTCTCATTTTACCTATCATATAATAGTATTGAAAAATTTTAACTATTATGATATATTCCAAATATATTTTGTTAATTTATTGAATAAGTAATCATTACTTTTTAGCTGTTAAGATTTTTTGTAATATAATAAGGGAGTTTCACTACTTATAATGTCAATAATTGAACCACTAATTTTTTAATTTAAAGAGAATTTTTACTTTGACTACTCATATTACACTAGTTATAACTACTCATATTCATGGTTATTTATCGGTTAGATTTAATACACTATTCAAGGTAAAAAATTTTGTTAAAATGATTGTATAAAATCTAAATAAGTTACATCCTTAATTATAAGAAAAATAATTATAACTATTTGATCATTTAAATTGATGCATAAGTATTAAAAAAGAAGGGTAAATTAATAAAAACTAGTTAATATTTTTAATTTTTATAAAATGATATATATATATATATATATATATATATATAAGATACCAGATAAAATGAATTGAATTGAAAAGGATGATGACCATTGGACATTTGAGCTACGGCAGGTGGATTTTCATTTACTCCATTCTGTGAAAAGAAAGGGACAAATGCTTACAAAAGATGGGATTTATGGTTATTATTATTATTATTAGTTGTCATTTTCTTTTGATATTATTATTATTTTTAATTCCCTTTCCAATTATTTGAATTTCTATTTGCACATTAAAACTCTTTCAATTAGTTTCAACCACCTATTGGCTATTGATGAATTCTCTATCATTTGAGTTGTTCGCTAGGCTTCCTCCAACATATGTTAATCAAATAACTTTAAATATGTTTATTGTTACGAAAAATTTAAAGATTTACGATTTTTATAATTTGTCTCAATTTTTTTAATTTTAATAAAAAATATTTTAATTTTATTAATTATTAGTAATTTTAGCATATATAAGATATTTGGTGAAAATTAAATATAGAATATTAACGTGATATTTATAAAATATTAAATTTACCCTTTACATTTTAAAAGCTATAAAGGTCTATTGACATTTAAAAAAAAAAAAATAATTTTGCAAGTTTTGATAAAAATTTATCTTGTTTTTAATTTTGAAAAACATCAATTTTAAATCGTTTAATCAAAATGTTTTTAAAAAAGTGTTGATGTGATAATTAAAAATTTGAATTCATATGTGACTAATTTTTAAATTTATAAATGACTATACATATATGTGTGTATATATATACTGAAGTTAGATATTTTTAATTATTTTTAAATAAATAATTATAAAATAATTAAAAAAGTTAAATTATTCAAAGTGACATATTTTATATTAAAAGTATATATCTTCAATTTTAAAATTATTATAATGATCCTTTCAAAAAAAAATTTAAAATTATTATAATGATAATCACTCATAAATTTAACAATTCACAAAAGTAAATTTATTTTTTTATTATTGTATCTATACTTTTTATTTAATTTTAAATAACTAAATATTTGTTATAAAATTGAATAAATAGGCTCAATTAAAATATTTTACCAAAATTTAAAAATTGAGATAAAATTATAAAAAAAATTAAAATGTTTTAATTTTTTATACCAACATACCATTATAAATTTAGTAATTTAGAAATAATAAATTTGATATTTTATAAGATGTCGTGTCAACTTTTTTTAAAAAAATTTTAACTAAATAATTGTTTGTACAAAATTATCAAATAGTTACAAAATTAGAATATTTTTATCAAAAGTTAAAATATGAATAAAATTACAAAAAGATATAAAAAAAAAAAAATTGAACTTTTTATACCAATAGTCCTTTTAAATAAACAAAGGTATGCATACACAACAAGAGATTTTTCTTTTCAACAAATTAATTGGTTTAATTTTGGAATTTTCTTTATAATTTGATACTTCTTTTACATGCTACAAATATTTAATAAAAAAAATAGATGAACAAATTTGTTAAATATATATATTTAAATTTGCTAAAAAATATAAATTATTGTTTTCACTAATTATAGATACATCACAATATATTGTTTTCACTAACTTTTTTTTTTTTTTGGCTAATTGCTTCCATTTTAATTAAAACCACAAATGGGTCCAATGTACAGCTAGCTATAAGCTAGTATATGTTTTTTGAATTTTAGTTGATGATGAAATTGACAATCCAACTCAAAACACCCAATAAAACAAAATTTTGAAGAGATTAACAACCCATACTTTTAAATTAATTACAAAAAAATCTCATAATACTATAGCATATAATCCACTAAATTTAATTTTAAGCAACCTGGACAACTTAATAGGAAACATATATCTTGTACTATTTGGTATTTTCTTTTTTGTTTTCTTGTCCAATTTTTGGACTTGCCATCAAAATTGGATCTTGTTTGCCTCTGTACTCTGTACTTGGGCATTGACTAAGCTCAAGTTGGAGAAGCCTCTAATTAATAATATGTTGAATTTTAGTGCTCAATATCACATTACATGTTACATAAAAATTCTTAAATTTATTTTTTTATTTTATTAAAAAATGATATACTAAAAATCAAACATAAAATTTAATAAATGCTATCTATTTATTTTTTAAAGTTTTTTTTTGCTGTTTTATGAATTAGAAAATTTCAGAAATTGCACTTCAAAAAATATAAGTAAACTAAAGAAAAATGAGTGTTTTAGATGGAATAAAAGAAAGAAGTTTGTTGTTAGATTAAGGAATGCTTAAATTTTTTTATGAAAAAAATTAGAAAATTTAAAATTTTATATGTAAAATTTTAAGAGTAAATAAATAATAAAGTATGACACTAATCAAATTTTAGATCGAATAATTTTAGAGTTGAGCATTTATATATATATATATAGATTTTTGTTACTTATTTCAATATTTGTTTAAAAAAGTATTATTTATTCTACTTCCAAAAAGATATTAATTCCTCTTATAAAATAAAACAAAAATAAAAAGATATTAATTCCTTAAAAAATAAGAAACAATTATTTTTTTTAATCTTCAAACTATGTCTTAGTTCCTAAATTGTTTATTATAATTTTTGTTAATTTAAAAAATAATGTAAACAAAATAATTTAAATATGTTAATTAAATAATATTAATAAAATAAAAACAATAATTTTGTTAAATAGTTTTTTAAAAAATAAAAAACCATTTCTTTCAATAAATTAATATATTTTTTATTTAGTTATTTTAAATAAAAATAATAAAAATATTAAACAAATAATTTTTATCAAATTAAAAAAATAAAAACTATAATCTTTTAATTTCAATTTTATAAATTTGTGAAAATTCTACTAAAATAAATTCATTTATTATCCAAATGAAGGGGGTGGGCTGTGTGACATTGCTGTCTGGGCCAGGAGAGGACACAAAATATCACCGCCGACCTTCAATTCATCATCATAATAAAAAATAACAGGTTGTCTTGTCCTGATGTGATTGGATCAGAGAAAGCAATTAAAAATAGAACAAATGAGAACAATAGCAGAGGATAATTTATGTTCCCGCTATCTGGCTAAAAAGTACCTCTTGCTTAATTAATTAGTTTAGTTGTACGAATTAGAAAACGCGTTTGCACCAACTCAAATAAAAATTTGCAGTAGCAAATGATGGTGTTGTGGTGGGAGGACACAATAATAATAAATTTAATCTTATATTTACTTATTTAAATTACTTTATGTTATAAAATTTATCAATATTGTTTATATTTTGTAGTTTTTCTTTTAACAAAAAAATTATACCAATTAAAAATATTTAAAGTGTTCATCTACGTATCAGTGTTCAAATTCGAGTTCATTTGAAAATAATATTATTTAAAATGATACTTGTATAGTTTTTGAACATATTCAAACTCGATTTATTGTTATATACAAATATAAATATTTTCATATTATAATAAATATTAATACCTTATTTTCAAAACAAGCAGTAATATTTGCATAATAAATTAAATTAAATTTTTTTTTTATCTAGAACCATTGATATGCAGGGCTCATTAAAAATATAATTAAATTTAAATATTAAATATTTAAAAGAAATAAATTTGAATCTAACACAAAATAGTAAATTTTAAACCCATTTTGAATTCATTTATGAATGTCAAAATCCAAAATAAACATAGTTGAACAATTGAGGTACACAAGCTCATGAATCATGATCATCCTCATGGAAACATATCTACAACTCATTGTCCTAACATTATTTTTTAATTCATAATTTATAGGCTAATTATATGTAATATACTAGGAATCATTTATTAATTAAGAGGAAGGTTCTCACTCTTTAGTCCTACGAAACAAAAAAGTACCAAATGATTTGGCGCATTTTCACTTAAAGACTTGTGTTTTTTTTTTCGTAACATTTTAAATGTATGTGGTTTCATTTTTGAACACTTTAATACACTCTCAACTAATATTGTCATTATTTTATAATAAAATATTAATATAACACTACATTTCGCTAATAAAGACGTTTTACATGTGATTTACCATTAATATGACCATTTAGAAACTTTTAAAAATATCATAAATTTATTTTAAAAATTAGTCATTTTTATTCATAATAAAATAAAAAAATACATTTTATTTTTATTTTTTGTAAACTTATTTTAGTTAGTTGAAATATATTCTACTTTAATAAATAATTTTACTATTAAATAGTCATATTATTTTGTTATTACATAATATATTTTTAATAATATTACTGAGTGAGTACTAAAATATAATTAGAATCAAACTACATACTGTTAAATATTACAAAAAAAAACATCACAATTATTTAACTGAAAAAGCATCTAACTATATTATACTTTTTTATATATATATTTATCCCAATATTAAATGTAACAAAATCAGCATTGTTGGGAGAAGGTACGAATTAGGTGTGGTTGTGTTTTTCCAAAATTTAACATGTTGAATATGGTTTTTTTTTTTTTCATAATTTAGTAAATTTTTACTTCATTTGCTTTAAAAATTTCATAGGATTTATACATTTTGTCATAATATATCATTTGATTAATAAAAGTTGGAGCATGATTTATATATACTATAATCTTTTAAAGATTTTATAGGACGTTGAATTTTACCGATCTTTTAATAAATGAGATGTTCCATTTTTTTTTTTTTATAAAAACCCTTAGATTTAATAAATTTAATGTGCAAACCAAATAATAAAGTATGAACAAATTCATAAAATTAAAAACTTATAAAAATTTTTAATTTTTAATTTTTAAATTTCACTGCTTTTAATAAAATCTGTTTATTTTAATATTTTTTTACCACAAATTAGGCCTATAAAAACATTGATGATAGTTTTCTTATTAAATATTTTAATATAAAAAATATATTAGCTTAAAGTACACTAAAAAAACTTTTAAACTACGTATAGATTATATCATATGAAATATTACACTTTTACAAAACTGTTATAATTTTATTATTTGTTAAGGAGTGTGTCATATTTCTGACCTTTATATGTTTGTTATGTATACTTCAAAATAATAATAATAATAATAATCTTATTTATTTAAGTTTAATTTTTTGGCTGGGACTAAAAATAATTTAACATAAAATTTTTCTTAATTTTAATGTGCTCAACAAAAGCTAAATTTTAAAAGGACAACTACAAATTTTTTTTTGTTTTTGACCATTGGGACAACTACAGATTTAATTATTCAAATTAGATTTGGTCTCTGGATAATAGCCGCAAATACATTTGGATTTAGTCCGACAACCAAATCAAAACAGCTATAGTTGTAGATATGTATAGTTTTGTCTTTAATTTGATTAGAGCATGAACTTAATAATGCAATAAATAAAAAGTTAACTAATAATATGATTCAACATATTCCTGTAAAAAGATGATATTATTCAACATATACTAACAAAAATAAGTATATTGATTGTAGCATGCTCAATATTTCTTAAGAGAAATAAAGAAATTGTTGCAATTTAAATTTTTATTGTTAAAAAATCATTTAGCTCAAAATTTATAATTATTGAATGAGACCGTATAATATATTTATATGTAAATGTATATTAAATTTTAAATGTAATAAAATATAAAGTCCGGTAGTTGTATTTATATATGGTCAAAGACTCAAAATCTAATAGTCTTTATAAAATTTTCACATGTAAATTTCATCTTAGAATAGTCATTTTTTTTTTTTTTTGAACTGGAATTTATATATATTTAAAGGTTCCCTCTATAAATTGAGCAACATGATTCTAGAATCTTGTTAGGTCTACACTAGCTCTAATTCATTTTAAAGGGATCTTAAAAACTATAGATTTTTCTCTGAGATAAATCTATAATTAATTAGATATTAATCAACACTACGTACCGGCTCTCACCAACCTAATGTCTTTTAATTCCAATTTTAAACACAACCTTTAATCAATATTGATTCACTTAATTGTCTCTCAACTAACTAAGCAACCAATAGGTCATTGCCCATTCCTAGAAAACCTATCTCTCGATTAAGTCTGTAGTGTCAATTCAATTTTAAGGTGATCAGTACTAAAATAACATTAAGTTCAACAATAACTAATGAAAAAGATCTAGCAACCTAGTATGAATCACAATAAACACATGGTCAATTCAGAGTAAGAACCCTAAAAAGGATTTAGCTACTCATATTAAAACTAAAAGAAGACAAAAAATAAATGAAAATCATTATGAACATAATGAAATAAAAATGAGATATAAGAAAAAAACCCCTTCCAAATGATGTAAGGAAGCCTTGCTATTCTAACTTCAAGCCAA
>CATIWO010360879.1:0-10368 GCA_949673435.1 Macaranga tanarius | reverse complement strand
AAAAGATCAATTAATCAAACACTATCACCTCATATACATACATACATACATACATATACATACATACATACATACATACATATATATACACATACATACATACATATATATATATGTTGGATCTATTTTTGCTTTTATGTGATACTCTTCAAATTTATATGCATATTCTTTAAAATAATTTATATCACATATCTGTAATTTTTGCTAAATATTCTTTATATGTATCTTCTGATATTATTATCTCTTTATATGTAAAGTGTTTTAATAATAATCTTTCATATTCTCTTACTAATTCTATATTAGTAGTTGCACTTTCTATCCCTCATTTTTCTTGCTCTGTAATTGTTCAAACCAATTAGTTAATATTCCTCTTCTTATGATTATCATAGAATTCATTCTACATACATACATACATATACATACACACACACACACACACACACACACACACACACACACACACACACATATATATATATATATATATATATATACATATACATACATACATACATATATATATATACACACACACACACATACATATGTGTGTGTGTGTATACACACATAGTATATAGCATATAAACTTGGCTTAAAATTAGAATGGAGTTAGAAATAAACATTATGAATAAACATGTTAGTTCAAATTAGTAAATTGCTTAAAAAGTGAAAGAAATGAGTAATAGATGTTAGATGTTAGTAAAAATATATAATAATAATAATAGTACTGTTAGTAAGGGTTATTAATAAGCAATGAAATTAAAGAAAATGTTAGCAAGAGTAAGTGACATTTAGTATTGATAGCTTGAGAGATTGAGCAAAATATATAATATGCAAAAGATACAAATATGCTTGAATGCAATACAAGACACACATAACAAATAATTTTGGGGTGCACACAAATGCTAATGATGCATGATGTAATTCGGGGTGCATGCAAAATGATGTAAATTCAGAATACATGCAAATATGCAAGTGATGCAAGCTGGGGTGCACACAGTTGATCCTAATTAATCTAAAAATGGTTCAAGCACATGATAGTGATATGTATCGTACACATAAAATGTAAAATAAGCAAGTGATTATGCAAATTAGAATGCAAGCAATTACCAATAAAAAAAGGGCAAAGAACATGGTTAGTACCATACAAACACACATATCAAAACCAAGGTTAAAAAATTTAGAGAAGCTTTAAAATTAATGATTCCAAGTCACTAAGATGTTGTAATAAAATCAAGCTTTAAACACATCAATAAATAAGTGAAAAGTAAGATTAATTATTAAAATGAAAGTTTTCAAAGTGAAAATAATGGATTTGGCTTAAAGTCCAGTCATCCTAGGTTCTTTAACTCATTGTAGATTAAAACCCTAGACGAATCTTAAGATTTTAGTGACCCTAAAAGCCATCCTTAGAGTCATTTTAGGCAAAAAAAATAAAAAAAATAATAAAAAAATGCTCTGAACAGCCAATTTTAAGGAGGAACAGCTGGCCCAGGTTGTTGCTTTATTCATCCAAACAGCATGAATGGTCAGCCAAAGGCAAGAACAACCGGCCGATTATTCATGAATATGCCTTGATTTTGTACTTTTAATTCAAAATTTCAATAAAACAAGGCTCCGCACACAAGACTAAAGATCCTAGAGAATTAAAAAAGTGTTTCTAAAAGTGTTTAGCCTTAGAAATGTATTACAAACTCACCAAATGTGAGAGATTAAGATAGAAATTGAAAGGAATTTAAGGTATAAGTTTGATTTAGTTTGGTTTTGATTTAGGTTGATGGTGAATAAAGAGTAGAAAAGAGTAGAAATTAGAATTAAGCAAAGAGTGAGGTGTAGAGAATTAATTTATTTTTTGTTTATTTTTAGTATATGAGAGGATTTTTTGCACATCACTTTCACACTCTCTCTAAAAAAGCTACTTTTTTAATACCTAGGACTCACTATATATAGAAGTACTAGGTTATGTCATTTTTATATAATTAAGTCATATAAACAAAAGGTTATTATGTAATAGAACATACTTTTTATCCCTAAACTTGACACTCGCTATGGAATATTCCAAAATAGAATATTCCTTACTTAGTGATCAAAGTTAAAAATTGTGCCATATTTTATTATACATAAATGATGATATGGCAAAGTGTGGGACCCATTTTGACTACCGGTGGTCGAAATTTTGACTTTTTACCAAACAAAATGCACTGACGTGCTAGAATTTGAGAAGATAGTTTCAGACTAAATTTTGGTCTCGGGAACTTAATTTTGACCTCGAAAAAAGTTAGTTGACCAAAGTTTAACATTTCATCTTGGAGTTTCCTAAGGTTAAACTAAGGTTCTAGGAACACAAACCAAACTGAAAAACATAAAGGATTAACTAAAAAGAGCCTTTATGTAGGGTTTTCACTTTATTGACACTATAAATACTGTTAAAGAAAAAATTCTCACTCATCCATTAACCAATACCTCTCTTCAAACACCATTAAGGTTTGGTAAAAGGCTTTTCATGGTTTGGTTAAGTTTAGTTTAGTCTAAAAATAACTCAAATAGGCATTGTAAGGTTATCGGATAAGGGTTTAGGGATTTAAAAGGTTCTAAAATGGCTTGCAATGTGATTTCTTATATTAATCTCTTACAATGGTAAGATATTTTCATGATTTCATAATTGGCCATTAGAGTTTTGAAAATGACCCCCAGCAGGGACTTTGGATATGCACTCAAGTTCAGGCGATGTCAATTTATTTTAGGGAGTAAAAAATTGATGACACTTTAAGTCAAAGCATGCATATTCTGGTATGATTATATATTATTCATATGAGTAGTACAAAGCTAATATTTTAATGTAAATATGGTGATCGATTGGGCGATGTTTTGCTTGCACAAATAGTCTATACGAATAGTAAAATATATGGAGCCATATATGGATTTTTGCATAGCCCAAGTTTATCAACTTCCACATGTGCCAAAATAGAAACTCAAATGTATATTTTCGAATGGCATAACATGATCATAACATAGCATACATGGTTTCAATTAAAAATGAGTCATTTATTACTTTCGGAACATACTGATACCATACAAATAGAAAACTTTGACTTTGCCCCTTATTCAAAAAGTAACAAATGACTTGCATTCCCTGATATTATCATAACAGTACAATAAACTCGTCATATCCATATAAGTAATACAACAACACCTGGTCATATGCGATTTTTATATTTCTCGCACGTGTGAACACTCAAGGTTCACAAGCATCATAACAGATACCTAGCATTACATATAGTCCCAATAACCCTAAAGTAAAGTAACAATGACAACAAAAGATGAATAATCATTTAAAACTCTTCAAACAAACGAGTAGAGTTTCGGCTAGGTTTGCATGCAAGAGCTAGGTAGGACCCTAGTGGAAGTTGCTACTGGTTTATCTATATAGATTGAGTCAGGGTGAAAGACTAAAGTTTCCTTTAATGAGATACCTACCATCATGGACATGGGTTACATGCCCTAGTTAGGTAGGCCCGTTATCTTTTACCTACTCGAGAGAAATTGCACCCCATAGTGGATTTTAGGAGCTGAGTTATGTCATATTATACTTACAACTCTCTTGGACTGAGTAAAGGCTAAAAGAGACTATATTGAACTAATCACTCTAAGACTCGAGTGAATCAAGGTGGATTATAGCCCAATACCATTAGGTAGTAGAGACCAAGGGTGCAAGTGTGCGATGTGTAATGAAATGCAGAATGCTACTTTGAAGGAAAGTATAATAAGTATGTATAATAAGAAACAACCAGTTTTAAAATCTATCAATTCTATTTGGTCCCCAACGGAATCGCCACTGTGAGCGAGCCAATTTTTACTAGGCACCAAAAGTGAGTACGAATACGGTACCGGATTTAGACCGAATACGCCTTTCAAGAGGGTGGATTGAGAATCCTTTTTGAAAAATTTCCAGATAAGTCTCATACAATTGGAGTCACCACCGATTACTCAGGAATGAGAAATAGGTCTCTAGACTATACAAAATACGTTCCCTTTATTAGAGATTTTGAGTTCGGGAAGTGGTTTCTACTTAACTGTTCCTTATTATACAATACCTACTTACTTGTCGCATCACCCAATTTTCAAATTCATGATGGTGAATAAAATACAAGCTTTCACAACATTCACAATAATCACAATATATAGCCATCCATCATAAAATAAGATATAAAAAGGGAAGGGATTAAGGATATATAATTTTGATCAATTCCTAATGAATGCATCTAAAAGGGAAAAAAAGGAAGTGGAAAATAAATCTAATCCTAGAACTAATAGACATGTGTGATCATACATTCATTCACTAATCAACACACCCATCAAATAATCAAAGAATTAAGTAATTGAAGGGAGGTATTGAACTAAGGTCAAATAATTATTCATAAAGATAAATGAATAAACAATAAAAGAATGTGAAGGGCCTTAAAAGCATGCTAAAAGGTGTGCAAAAATGCATATGCAAAGGAATAAATCCATAATGCACTTTTATATAAAAATACTTAACTTTTATGCAAAATAAGAGAACATGCGGTTTTCAATTATTAAATGGAATAAAAATGGAAACTTTTGTGTAAAAATATGATTTCGAAATAGGAGTGAATAAAAATGCATACTTTATGACATATTTGAATCTTTAGTGCAAAAATGAAGTAAATGTGAAAATTTTATGATCTAAATGATTTAAATGCAACCATACAATAAAAGTAACAAAAGAAAGAATACAAAATAAAAACTTTTAATGCTATGTGCCAAAAATAACATTTTTATAATGAAAATGAAATAAAAATGTAAACTTTTAAATCAAAATGTGATTTTTTCCAAAGAAAGGTGCAATTTTACTCCACTAAAAATAAAATGAAAATACATAAAAAGGCAAAAAGATGCAAAACTTTATCATAAAATGAGATCTTTGCCATGAAAAATGCAATTTTGCATACAAAATCAATGAAGATGCAATAAAGGTGTAACCTTTATCATAAAAATGGGATTTTCACATAAAACTGCAATTTTATATAAAAATGTTTAAAATACAATCCTCAATCTAAAAATGGCACTTTTACATAAAAATTCCACCTTTATGGCAAAACAATACCAAAATGTAAGCAATGACATAAAGATTCAATCTTTAATTCAAATATGTAATTTTTACATTAAAAAAAAAAATACAATTTTTACATCAAAAATAATAAAATACAAGAAATAACATAAAAATACAAGCTTTAATCTAAAAATATAATTTTTACATGAAAATGCAAGTTTTATACAAAAAATGATAAAAATATAAGAAATGACATAAAATGCAATCTTTAATCTAAAAATACAATTCATGAAATTTGCAATTTTTATGCCAAAAATAATAAAAATGCAAGAAATAACATAAAAAATGTAAGGTTTAATCTAAAAATATTATTTTTACATGAAAAATATAATTTTTGCATAAAAAAATCAATAAAAATGACACTTTAGATGAGAATTTTATGTGTATGTGTATAAATTTAGAGGCGCGAGACCCACCCAACTCGCTCAAAAATATAAAAATGAACAATAAAATATACAAATAAAATGAAAATGCATGGAAAACACTCTCGGATCTATATCCACTTCTTTTCCACTATCATATATCTTATTTCCAACAGTTTTTTTTAATAAATCATAATCATAACTACAAAAAAAAGGAGTATAAGTAGATAATGAAACTAACAATAAAAATAAATGTGCAAAAATAACTTTTAAGGGCTGAATTTATAAAGTGAGGGGGGGTTGAACTAAGAGCGTGTGCCTTTGCTCACCCTTAGTGGTTGAGGGCACAAACCCTTGGCTAAGGGCATGGGCCCACATACACTTCAAGGTTGAACCTTTAGGGAATTTCAGACTTCCATGCTCCTTTCGAAGGGTTTTCAGACTTTTGTTGAGCATAAAGTTTGAAACTGGTTTTAAGGTTGAAATGGTTTCAAGGTTGAAATGGTTTCTTTTTATAGTTTTCAAACAGTCAAAGCATGCTCACGAGGCCTTAACAGTTATTTTCATCTATTTTTCATTGAATGACTTTCATCACAAGACCGTTTTAGAGGATCGTTCAATATTGAGTATCAACAGTCTCCTTTAGTGTGAAAGAGCATATTTTGTACAAAAAAAATGATGCAAAATGTAGATTTATAATAGAAAATTACACTTTTGATGCAAAAATAAACTGAAGGTTGGGATTTTATGCCTAAAATGATAAGAAAATGCAATTTTAGTGTAGAATATGCCATTTTGAGAAATATCCTAAAAATATGATTTTTGATGTAAAAATGTTAGTTTTAATGCAATGGTGACAACTTTACAATAAAGATTTTATTTTTTATGAATGCAATGAAAATGATAATTTTGATGCAAAAATGGCGATTTTAATGTGAAAATTCAATGGAGAACTATAAAAATCCAGAATGCACAACAAAAAATGTGATTCCCAAAGTGCATCACATTTCGAGCTAGAAAATGTAAATAAATAGTCAAATAAAATATGTAAAATATATAACAAACAAAGGAGCCAGACTTCACCATCACATAATCACATTAATTTTTTCACAAATTTTCTAGCTTTTTCTTAGGATTTTTAGGGAAGCAGAATTAGAAGAAGAAGAAAAAATGAAAAATAATAAATTAAATAAGTAGAATGCAATGATTTTGGTCCTCAGATCATGTTTTCGGGTTAAACTTATTTTTCTAAAAAAGTGAGACGAAGGACTTCCAAAAGGTCTAAACAAGCTATCCTAATCCTTTTAGTGAAGAATATTGTGAAGATACAAAATTATTACCTTTAAAGCATGCTTTGGCTAAGATGAGGTTGGGCCTGGCTGGTGGGATCTAAAATACCTAGTAAGAGTGGTGCAAAAAATGGCTGGAAGAGTATTTTAGGTCTCCACGAGGCGTGCTCCAAAGCTAAAGAATGCCTAAAACTAGTCTGAATATGGTTGTTTAGTGTGGTTTTGGGTCTCTAAAATGACAGAGTTTCTTCAAAATTTTGAAAAAAGTAATTTAATTTATAAAATAGAGTAATTATAGAAAAAGTGGGATAAAGTGTTGATCGACGTGCATGGCATGCGTGCCATATAAATGAAAATGATCCACATACGTGGATCAAATGATCCACATGTGTAGATTTTATGATCCACGCATATGGATCATTGATTAAAGTGCATGGGTCATTTGATCCTCACACGTGGATCATTGATCCGGTATGTGAACCTACTGATATACATATTAACGTGCGCCTGAGGCTTCTCAGAGGTCTTTTAGGTGACATTTTAAAATTGAAAACTTTAATTGGGCTATTTTTGGCCACTATTTTGGGTACTCTAGAACTCTTCCGAGCTAGGGTTAGCACGCTTCAAAGGGCTCCATTTATATTCGTACTTCCTTTACTAAAGTAATTTTTATTACTAGACCTTTTCGGATGATTGTTGAAATTTGAGTATAACACTTGCTAATGTTTAAAATGGTAAATAACTTTAGATAATGCATAAAGCATCATTTTTCAGTTTTTCGGCTAAGTCCTCAAGCCATTTTTTGTATGCTTGCCCTTCAAAATGAAATTTATGTGCTTTTCTCTTAGGGATTTGCCTTGTATTCGCTTAACATTCCTTCATCAATCATTTTATTCAAATTTTTTTAGTAAGAATATCAAATTATTTGCCAAATAGAGTTCCTAGATTATCACCAATTTTACACCACTGATCACATCACACATGTGCCACAATAATACATTATTCATGAAATTAAATAGCCTACTTTCAGCTATTATATTGCTAAAATTTCATATACACATCACTATTGCTAGCACTTATTCACACACTAAAGAAAATAAAAAAAAATAAACATTAACACACTAAAACTCATAAAAGTTCAAACATTATTTATTTAGGATAGCAGCTATCAAATCAACTTTCAAATTCCAAAAAGCAAAATATTGCCATTGTTAACACTAAGTGGCAGATTATTAGCCTAAGGCTTATAACTTATTTTATTTATTTTTTCTTTATTTTTCATATAGTAAAAAAATATTTTTCAACTCCACCTTCTTTGACACTCTTTTTGGAGGTTACTTAAAAGGACAAAAAATTAGGCTTCATAGGGAGGTGGTACTCAACTACCTCTCTATTTAGACTTAGTATTTTAGTATAATCCTATGCAAAACAATCCCTTCCTGAATTCATTGATGTAATTGAATTCATCATAAAGAAGACACTTAGAGATGTTTTACTATTAATAGTAATTTTAACTAGTCAAACCATTATTACATTTATTAGCCATCCTGTCAAAGTTGAAAAAAGCATGTCAGTTGCAGCTGGCTTTGTTATTTCGATAGATGACTTCTCAAGAACCACCCCCTTTTAGGTTGATCTAATCTAGAGGCCTGGATTGTTATGCCATTAAAGTGATCCTCCATACCATGTAAGGATATTACGCCCACTGGTGTTAAAAAATCTAATTGATATCTTCCTCGGTCTTGTGCATCATGTACTACTCTTTATTTGAAATTAAATCCTTTATAGCTTTAAGCCTGAATTTGGATTTAGCCTCAGGTTGGACCTCATGTTCCTTTTACCTCCTTTCAGCTGCTTTTTGTCTCTAGAGTCTTCTTTTTCGTGTATGGGTTAATTGTTGAGGCAACCTTTTATGCTCTATCCTATGCCACTACTTGTTTGGTGGAACAGGTAATGGCACCATAAATCTTGGTTGCTTCCTATTGAATTTTGGTAGTAGCCTCCTATCACCATTCCAAGGCTTAGGTTTGTACCTATTTCTACATATAGCTGGTTTAGGGGGTCCTTTCTTTAATGTTGAGAACCTCCAATGAGGGACTAGTTTCCAGTAGCTTTTGGGTCTGTTTAGTTTGTTGTTGGAAGACTAAACTACCTCCTTTTTTTGTTTATTCCTTTTAAGTTCAACAATATGTTCGGATCCACATTAATAGAATTGATTGATGCCACTAGGTCCTCCTCTATAATCATTGCCTCCTTTTTTGCATCAAAGTCTACTTTTATCTTTAAGGGCTGAGAAGAAGGTAAATAGTTATGAGGAATTGGAACCTACCCCTAGGGAATTTATATATGGCCCTGAGGAATTGGTTGTTCTATGGGTGGAATATTGACCCTTAGGCTTTGCACATGGCCTTAAGGATTTAATGCTTGTCCTTGAGGAATTTGCACTTGGCCTTAAGGAATTGCTATTTGACCTTGAGGAATTACTTGTTCCTCATGATAAATATTGCCCCTCGGGCCTCTTCCTTAATGAACAACCTCCTTATTATAAATTTCAGGTTGGTAATTTGAATTTATCTTACTGTCATTGCCATGAATTATAACTCCATTAGTGTTCTTGTTAGCAGATGAATATCCAGATTCTTCATTTCTTCTTAGATTTGTTACATCAAATTTTGAATAGAACTATTAATTTGTTGACTCCTTTTGAAAGAACAGCTTGCATATTAGAGCACTCACTAGTTAAAGCATTGATGAGTTTAAAATTTTGGCTTGTAAAGACAAAATATGCCTCAGTCCAAATTTGATCTTAAAACATCTAGCCTTCATAAGTTAGTTTCAATAGATCACTTCTTTCTACAAGTAAATTAGTTCGAGCACCAACCTAGAAAGTTTCTTTTTCATTTCTAAATCTGATCATCTTATTGTAATGAGTCCTACCAAGTATGCCAAAAAGATTGTTGCTCTATTTTTTAGCAAACTGGGCTTAAATGAATATGGGTGTACTAAAGGAATTATTTTTCTCGAAGTGAAACCTGGCTTCTCTTCAGACAATGTGAATTCTCAAACACCTTTACCATAATTTGCTTGAATCCTAATGAGAATTTTTATAAAATTGGTAGTGTAATATAAATAGAAAAATTTATACAGCTTGATTAAATTGAAGAACAAAAAAAATTTTAAAAAGGAAAGTGTTTATAAGGTTAAATGAATAGAAAATGAAAAGCTACAAACTATAAGTTAATAAAACTGGAAATGTTGAAATTGTAATTGTAAATAATAATTATTGATAAATGTTTTGGATTGATTTATTGATGATGACTGGCTATTGTTCATGATTGGCTATGTCTTGTGTCTCTTTCTTCGCTACTTTTATACTAAAAAAGGCAATAATTCCTCAACTTAAAAATGCAAACCATTAGTCTTCCATTTAAGGTATTAATTCTAGAGCAAATTACATTTTCCCCCCTGAGATTTGACGAAATTCACATCTTGCCCCCTCTTGTTTGAAAATCAAATTTTTTCATCCTCCAGTTTTCATTCCGTCAACACTTTAGTCCTTCTGATAGGATTCCGGCAAACCTCT
>CATIWO010360841.1:0-21803 GCA_949673435.1 Macaranga tanarius | reverse complement strand
TATGAAAATATTTAGAAATTAATTTTTGAAGTTAATTAAATTTTGAGAGTGTTAAGATTGGCATTTGAAAGTATTTTTTAGATTTTATTTTTTCTTGTAAGAAAAGAAAACGATAAGCATTTTAATAAGTGCCAATTATTTTTTAAGGGATTAAACTTTAATTTTTGAAAATGCAGTTAAATTTTAAAAGTAAAATTAAATAAAATTGACATAACTTGTAAAGTTAAATATGATTTAATTGATAAGCGACTCAAAATTTAGATAAAATTGATCATTATATATATATATATAATCATCACTTACGCTTCCAGCTACAACAAAAGGTCTTATAAAGGTAGCCAATATGTCCAAGTTATGCTTGATTGAACTCCACTTAAAACTTCTCCAACTATCAACTTCCTTAGAATTTGGATGTGCATTTTCATCTTGTAATATAGCTGCTGGAATGTCATACCTTCTATTTGATAGTTTACGTGTTCTTTTCATTGTCAATCCATCTTTGCTGCTATTATTATTGTTTTCGGTATAAATGTTGAGCTCCTTGCATTTGCCTCCTTTCATAATGTAATCTACATTTTACATTGCTACATTAGTCTTTGGAACCTCACCTAAAAAGTATTAAATTTTTTGTTAAAACAGTTTTCATGGATAATTTTGCCCAAAACTAGCATGATCAATATTTGTTTTAATTTGAGTGAAGCCAAGTCATTTTTAAATATTTATAAATAATGATTGAATTTAATAGTGCAAAAAAAGAACCATGAAAAAATAATAAATCTATACACATAATATTTTAAACTAATTTGAGCATATAAGCGATATTAGTATGTTTAGGAGTGAAAAATATTCATAATAATGAAGGCGTAGTGAGTAAATAATATGAAAATTGGAAATATCAAAGTTAATCCATGAAAACCAATAATATTGCATTAGAAAAAAGGCTAATTATCTCAATAGTTTTTAAAATTGAAAATTACAAAAATACGTCACTAGTTATGAGGAGAAAGAAAAAAACAAAGTTAAGTGAGGGAAGAATATATAATTTATTAAAAATAAATACGAGATCCTTCCCAATCTTCCAAAAAATTATATTGCAAATATTATTGTATTTTATTGATAAAGGAAATACTATTATAAATAATTTAGGAGATAGTTTCACTACTTTTTGCAACGTATTAATTAATTTTTAATATTTGATTGAAATTCACCATAATTAAAATATATAAATTCAAGTTCCCAAAAGAATATTTAAGTCCTTTAACCAAAAAACAATTAAGAGATTCAAAGTTAACTTTGAAATATTACAATGAACTAAATAAAATTTATAATTTAATATTTTCAAACACATGGTAAATGAGGGAGAAATAATTACAATTCAAGAAGAATGAAAATTATGTAAATACAAATGCATGATACATATACCTGGCACAAAAAGATGATAATTTGTAGTAGCAGTAAGCGAAGAAGATTAACAAAAATGAAACATGGTTTATGCAACCACCTTAAACTTTTATAGTGTAAATAGAAAAGTGATGCATATACTTGTAATTTATAGAAAATTATATCCTCCACCCTCCCCCTTCCCCTCTCTCCCGAATAAATAAGAAACATTATGATTATTATTAACTAAGTGTAATCTTTTTTAATAAATTAAATTCACAACCAAATTAAATATAAAATTAATTTTAGCTAACATAAATTTAGATTTTCTTGATCTTCCTTTGAAACCATTTTTCCTCACATCTAGCTCTTCTATCAATTATTAAAAAAAAAAAAGTCAACCCGATTAATAAGAAAATATAAATAATTGATAAATGTAAAAAAAAAAAAAAAATAAGTGTAACAAGCTGTACTTTTTTTTTTTTCAAAAAATACATGCTAGTAAAATAAATGCATTACTATTTGTTTGAGCGTAGTTGGCAAAAGTCCACTTTTGCGTGGGCATAAGTTTGGCATACTTTTGAAACGTATTATTAATGGTTAAGTTTCCAACAACTAACCTAACAACTAACCTAACTAGGTGATAGTTGTTAACTTATTATGTAACTTTTAACTCTAATTTAATATTTTTTGTTACTAATTATATTTTATAAAAATAAATTTACTTATTTATTATTTTAATATTAAATAGTAAATAATATCTTAATAAAAATTATCCTATATTTAAAACTAAATGTAGAAATAAATTACAAAAATACTTTATTAAAGTGTTCTAAACAGCATATATACTAACTAATACTTACTATATTATAAATTTTTATCAAAAGTTTTAACTAAAATAAGATTTATTTTATTTTGTAATTATATAAATTATAAACAATATTAGCCTCAATATTTATATTTATAAATAAAAACCTAGTTTATTATTTACATACTTATTATTTAACATATATTACTGTATAATATACAAAACAAACATATTTAATTATTAATCAAATATCAATTATGAAAAATTTAACATAAGGATTTTTTCAAAAATAGTCAAAAAACTAAAAATAATATCAAAAGCCACATTGACCAAAAGTATTTTCAAAAATAGCTTTAAGGAAGTTTTATTTTTTTTTCAAATCTAAACCATATATAAGCTAACATTTTTCAGCTAAAAAATAAACATTCCAAAATAAGCATTGATTCCTAAAAAGAAACAAAAAAACAAGCTCAAGAAAATCACAATCTCAAACACCAAAAATTCTTCTCCAATCAATTTCAACTTTCTCTTCAATCAATCAAATTCACGATCAAATCAACTTCCTTCTCCAATCGATTTTAGCTATTTTCTCTTCTGAATTTTATAACAGAAATAGAAAACAAATTCTTTCAATAAATCAAGTTTATGGATCTGAAATACCTAGATATGCAACAACTTTCTTCAACAAATCAAAGAAATCAACATTAAAACAATAACCGAAACAGCATTGAAGATCAAAATCAACAATCATTCACAAAAACAGGTACACACCTCAAAAACATATCAGATATACTTTTTCTATTTTTCTGTAATCATATTTTGTTAATAAGAAATAATAAATCATGATTATAAAAAACATTAAATGTTTTACACTATATAAATGCTTTTTTAATAGTTATAAATAATAAAAATAATATTGGACATCAGTTTATTAGCAACCTGAAAAAAAGTAATAAAAAATAAAAAATAAGAAAATAAATAAAGAATAAATAAGGCAACAAAAAGAAACAAAAAGTAATAAAGAAGCAACAAAACCTTAATACATTAGTGAAGAGAGCAACTTAAAGAAATAAGAAACAATAAAACTTTAATACATCAGTGAAGAGAGCAACTTAAAGAAACAAAAAGCAACAAAAAAGTAACAAAACCTTAATATATCAGTGAAGAGAGCAATTTAATAAAATAAAAAGTAATAAAAAAGCAGCAAAACCTTAATACATCAGTGAAGAGAGCAATTTAAAGAAATAGGAAGAAACAATAAGCAACAAAAATCTGAAATTACACAAAAATAAATAAAAGAGAAACAACTAGAAAAAAAAAAAGAAATAGGAAGCAACAAAAAGTAACAAAACCTTAAACATCAGTGAAAAAAAGCAATTTAAAGAAATAAAAAGAAACAATAAGCAACAAAAACTAAAACCTGACACAAAAATATATAAAAAGATACAAAAAGTAATAAAAAAGAAACAAAAAGTAATAATAAGCAATAAGAAGCAACACTGCCTAAAACACAAAAATAGCTAACTAGTTTTTTTAATTTTTTAATTACAGGTATAATAGAAGTCATACCACTCTTCATTTATCATAATGGGAATTGGAATAAAGCAATGGATTATATTGATTTTGATGTGACATGAATTACAATACAACTAAACTACAGCTTTCATAAAATGCTGAAAATAATATAAAAAATGCTTCGAATTCAAATAGATTTTCAGTAAATGGGCATACAGTACAAAGTCAGAGAAAATTATCCACCTTTAAAAGTATAAGAAAATGCAACTCTCTTTTTCTATTTGCAACTAAAGAAGAAAGAGCCTGATTTGACCAAATTCCCTCTATGCATCACTGTTCAGGAGAAGAAATTTCTAAAACCAAGCTTCAACAACAACATGATGCAATAAAAATCAACAACTCAAATAGATCTGGTATCAATTTTTGAACACAGCTCAACAAACACAGAAGTAAATAATCAAAATTCAAATTATCTAGATTATGCAAAAAAGATGACAGACATCCTTTTAATGGAAGACAGCAGTGAAGAATCATTAACAATCTACAACAAAATAGCAACAGAACCTGAAGAATGTGTAATATACAACAACAAAGAAGAATTCAAAAAAGCATTAAGACTTAGTACTGTCAAGAACCACTTCTAATACAGAACTGTTAAGATAAACGCTCTCAACTTTATTGTTAAATGCTTGAATAAAAAATGCAGCTGGGTGATAAGAGCTTCAAAAAATGGAAAAACAGATACATTTATTGTTAAAATGTTTGATAACATCCACACATGCAGCATGGACATCAGATTAGCAGACCAAAGATAAGCAATAACAACTCTAGTGGCTGACTACAACTCTGGTGGCTGACTACATAAAATTAAAATACCAGAGTGTCAAAACCATATACTCACCAGCAGATATAATGAGAGACATGAAAGAATAATATGACATCAATATCAACTACCTAAGAGCATAAAGATCAAGAGAAAAGGTACTTCAAATACTAAGAGGCAAACTAGAAGAATCTTATGCATTTTTACCAAGTTTCCTATACATGCTAACAACAACAAATCCAATATCAATTGTTGATCTCGATACAAAAGAAGACCACTTATTCGTCTATGTGTTCATGGCACTTGATGCATTAATAAAAGGCTAGAAATATTGCAAACCTATTGTAGTAGTCGATGGCACATTTTTTATAGGAATATATAGTGGCACACTGCTTTCAGCAATAACATAAGATGCTGGTGGTAAAATCTTTCCTCTTGCTTTCTCTGTTGTTGACTCTGAAAATGATGAATCTTGGGAATGTTTCTTCACAAAAATCAGACAAGCTTTTAGGTGTAGATAAGAAATTTCTATAATTTCTGATAGACATGAAAGTATAGAAAAAGCAATACAAGAAATATACTCTAAAACAGCCCATGGTATTTGTATATACCATCTTTTAACTAACCTAAAAAATAACTTCAAAAAGAACTAAAAAAGCATCAGGGATACTTTCTTTCAAGCAGCAAAAACATACACCACTGAAGAGTTCAAGTACCATATGAATAACTTGAAAAGGATTGACGAAAGGATAACCCAATACTTGAA
This sequence comes from Macaranga tanarius, assembly GCA_949673435.1. NCBI lineage: Eukaryota > Viridiplantae > Streptophyta > Magnoliopsida > Malpighiales > Euphorbiaceae > Macaranga > Macaranga tanarius. The sequence goes on along the minus strand of CATIWO010360841.1, from coordinate 16,511 downwards.
AAATATTGGGTATCATAAATGGGCTAGATCTTTCTCAATCAACAACATATATTCGGTAATGACTTCAAATATAGCTGAATCATTGAATGCAGTGATCAAGAAAATAAAGACCTACCAATAATAGCATTGCTATAGTACCTGCATGCTTTAGTGCAAGAATGGACCTATACAAATAGAAATCTTGCAAGATCAACATTCAGCACGCTTGTTACAAGACCATAAGATATTATTAATGACAACTACACCAAAAGCCTAAAGCTACAGGTAATATTATTACTTCTTTGCTTAATATTAGACATGTTGTTATTTTTCATTGCTGTATCAATTGTTTATCATCCTACAATTACTTTTTATTGGATTTTTATTTTTGAAATGGTTCATATTGTATTTAATGTTGCATTTCATATTATAGCAACAAAAAGAAACAAAAAATAAATAAAGAGAAACAAAGAGAAATAAAAAAGTAGCAAAAAGCAATAAAAAGAAACAAGTCATACTGCTGTGTTTTTATTTCTATTTTTCTCATTTTTTTAATTTAAATGCAAGTTAAACCTTCAACAGAAGAAACAATTCACTGTGTATGACTTGAATACTGCATTCATTATTAAAATAGAAGAAAGAAAATACACATGCAACATGTTCCAAATCGATGAGCTGCCATGTTCACATGCACTTGTAATATTAAAGCAAATGAATCAAGATCCATACAGATATTGCTCATATTTCTACACAAAGCAGGCACTATTGGAAACATACAAAGAAACAGTACATTCAATTCCAAATCAAGCAACATAAAAAATACCACATGAAGAACAACATATATAAGTAGACCCATCGCACAGTAAAATAAAAGCTAGAAGAGTAAAGAAAAAAAGAATTAGAGAACTATGAGAGAATGGAAATAAAACCAAATGTGGAAAGTGTGGACAATTTGGGCACAATAGAAAGATATGCAGAAATGCACTAAAAAAAAAAACTAAAAAGAAATATTTCACTTTTTTATAAGCCAAAATTTTTTCATTCTTATTGTAAGAATTCAAATATTTCATTAATATGATTGTTGGTACATGATTTTTAGATTGTTTTTGTTGTTTTTTATTTATTTGTTCATATTATATCACTAACAGTGAGAATTTAAAAAAAATAAAAATAAATAAAAAGAAACAAAGAGAAACAACTAGAAACAAAAAAGCAACAAAACCTTAAACATCAGTGAAAAAAAGCAACTTAAAGAAACAATAAGAAACAATAAGCAACAAAAACCTAAAATTACACAAAAATAAAATAAAAAGGAACAAAAAGAAATAAAGAGAAATAACTAAAAACAAAAAAAAAATAACAAGAAGCAACAACACTTTAAACATCAGCGAAAAAAAGTAACTTAAAGAAACAAGAAGAAACAATAAGCAACAAAAATCTGAAATTACACAAAAATAAACAAAAAGAAATAAAGAGAAATAACTAGAAACAAAAAAGAAACATGAAGCAACAAAACCTTAAATATCAGTAAAAAAAAAAGTAACTTAAAGAGAAGAAACAATAACCAACAAAAACCTCAACCTGACACAAAAAGAAACAAGAAGCAACAAAAACTTAATATTAGTGAAAAAAATAACAATAACACTTAAAAAAATTCACAAAAAAAATTTAAAACTTCTATTAATAAAAATAAATGTGCCTTACATGAATTCAAACTTAATGAATTAAAAAATAAACTAAATTACAATAAAAAATATAAAAAATACTAAACAAATAACTCATAAAATATTACTTCTTCAGTTTTTTTTCCTTCTGATCTTCCCAGTCTGCTCAGAGTCACTCACAATTTCACCATGTAGCTTTCTCATACCGTACCGGTATAGTAATAAAGCAAGTCTTGACATATAAACCTCAACATCAAATTCTTTGAGAATCTCCATGTCATGAATAAATAATTCAGCAAATGCACAACTAAAAGTTCTATAATCACTAAAAAAAATATTAAAAAGATTAAATTAATAATTAAAAAAAAATCCTTACAGAGTTTCCTGAACAGGCAAATTAGAAACAACTTCAATGCGCAAAAGTGTTTCATGACCAGAACCAATTCCCATCTCTTTAAAAAAAAAGTAGCAACATCACACTGTAAGCCTTAACAACTTCATCTGCATAGCCACGAGCATCCTTCAAAGAATTATATATATAAACACACTAATTCTTAATGATCAACCTTATAAAAATCCAATGTTTTTGAGAACTGATATGAACAACAAACAAAATATGCTTAACATCAACCCAAGGCTTTGGCAACAACATCACATCTCCTAATATATACTCAAACACAGTATGATCAAAAGAAAAATGTAAAATTATTTTCTGTAAACTGAGTATAAACTCTCTGCAAACTTCCATCAAATAATGCATATGTTGTTGTGAAATTAATAGTGCAACTTTCAGACAATTTGCCCCGTTTTTTAAAATAATAAAAAATGACATCAAGGTACTGCAAAAAAAAAATAAGACAAAAAAAAAAATAAAAGACAATAAATAAAAAAATAAGAAACATACAGAATAACTGATGAGCTCTCCAACATAAAATAAGGTATGAAACCATATTTTCAAAGAACTTACAGAAATATTGAAGCTGAAGCCAGGTTTCAGAACCTCATATTTATTAGAATACTTCAAATTAGACCTAAAAAGAAAAAAATAATATTAAAAAATAGATAATCTATGAAAAATCAAATATATAAAAAAATATAAATAAAATAGTTACTTTTTCCGCTTATAACCTCCCTCGTCAATCCATTTGTTAAAATCAGAACGCTCTTCAAAATCAGGAGCACCATTAATACAATCATCAAAAGACCAATGATTATAACCAGACTGGCCAATATCTTTTAAGCCTGCTCCTGAATCAAACTCCTTAACAAATGGAGATTTTACAAGTATATTAGGCTTCACAACCCTCCTTGCATCCAAACTTTCAGGAGCTTCAACAAATCCAGGTTCAATATATGGAACTACAGCTTTCTCTAAATTTTTATATACATTGATAGGTTCAGGTATAGCTCCCTACATAAACAAAATATAATTAAAATGAGAAATAAAAAAGGAAGAAACAAAAAGAATAAAAAATGAGAAATGAAACAAAAAGAAAGAAGAGAAACAAAAAAGAAATAAAGAAGAAATAAGAAGAAATAGAAAAGAAACAACAGAAAATTTACCGTTTTCTGTCCAAAACTCTTCACAATATTATCAATCTCCTCTAAAAAGGTATCATAAGATTCTGAATCAGAAGAATCAGAAAGGACATCAACTCCTGAAATATTTTTTTTCTTTTCCTCTTCAAAATTTTTCTTCAAATATTTCTTTTTAACATTTCTCTTCAGCTCTTCTTTATTTTTTTCTTCTCTTCTTTATTTTTCTTCACATCTTCTTCACTTCTTTTCTCTTCATTTCTCCTATTTTCTTCATCAGCACTCTTTCTCTCTTCAACAACATCTAGAAGAACTTCAAAATTATCATTTCTATCATTTTTAAAATCTTTATCACTTTTTTTCAGAAACAACTTCATTATTTTTCTGATCCTCTTCATCTTTATAAACATTAAAAAATTTATGTTCAAGAATTCTGTCTAACTTCCTTTCTAAAATAGAAAATTTTTCATTTATCTTCCCTTCTAAAACAAAAAATTTTCCCTCAACATAAATTTTCAAAAAAGAAATTTCTGCATTAAACCTCTTCTCTAAGTCTTCAATTTTCTTTTCCAAAATACCATCCCTATCACCAATAGTATGACCAATGCTTGATGGCTCTTTCTCACCAATGAATTTCACTTTCTTAGGCTTTTTGAGGATAGGTGACTCAAAATCATTTACACAATTCACTTTTTCATCATGGACAGTAGACACATTGACTTTTCCAACCTTTGGCTTCTCAAAAAATCCGTTCAAATGTAAAGACTCATCTTCAGCAGCAGTTAGTACAATATTACTAAATTTTAACTACAAAAATAATAAATAATAAAAATAAGCAACAAAAAGTAACAAAAAACAACAAGAACCAATAAAACTTAAAAAAATGAGAAAAAAAGTAATTACCTGGGAAGAAGATAAATTCAAAATCTTTGAATTCAGCTTCTTAAAATTCAACACATAAGAATCTCCTTAGTTCAACATACGAGGAATCAAACAGCCATCATGAATAGCAAACACACCGTCACAATAACCATAGCATTCATAAAACCAAACTTGAAAAGCCAATAGTAAGCTAATGAAAATCTAACAACATGATAAAAATAATAATTCAATCCTTTCTTTTCAGACCCAATCAACCTTCCTCTTTAAGAATCCAAAGTAAAATTAAAAGCACGTATTCCTTAAGGATACTCATTATACAATTCAGCATCAACAACATTAAAAAATTATTTATCAACAAACTTATCCTTGGAATCATAAAATAAAAAATTACTAATAAAGTAAAGAATAGCCAACTTCAATGCATCCTCATCACAATCAAAATCTGCAGAAAGAAAACGGTCTTTAGTATCACTCCTATTCACTTTGGAAGAACCATTAAAAAACTTATCAACCAACTTATTCTTCAAAGATTTTCTAATCTTCTTTTTCTCAAAATTATCAACATATTTCAGCCTCATCACAACAGTAAATTCACCAATAGAAAATCTCAAACAAAAACTAGAAATGTCAAACTAAATTTCATCATATTTAAATTGACATACTTCCCTTAAAAGTAAGCAGTGAAGAACCTGAGGTTGTACTTGAACATCCTTCATAGCCAAAAAATATCCAAAACAACTTCACTTGAACAAATCCAATTGACTATCAGTCAACTTCTCCTTCAAATGTAAAAATACATTCTTATTCACACAACAAGCAACCCTACTCATAAAGCGCTCATCTGGCTTAATAAAACACTCCCATTCCTGAAATAAATAATGATTATTATATTAAAAAAATTAAAACAAGCAACAAAAAGAAACAAAAAGAAATAAAAAAATAAAAAGAAACAACATGCAACGTACAAAAATAAAAAGAAACAAAAAAAAATTAAAAAAAAACAAAAAAAAAGTAAAAAGAAATAAAAAAATAAGAAAAAACGAAAAAAGAAATAAAGAAGAAGCAAAAAGAAAGAAGACAAATTTTATCTTTCTCTGTCTGCAACACCATAAAAAATGACAAAAACAACAAAAAGAAACAATAGAAAATTTACCATTCTCTGTACCAAACTCTTCACAAAATAAAAAGAAATAAATCTTATCCAAACATTTCCCTAAACATTATACAAAATAAAAAAGTAATAAAAACCAACAAAAAGAACCATAAAAATCAAAACAAGCAACAAAAAGAAGCAAACCTACAACAACATATACAGTAACAGCAACAAGAAATAAAAATCAATAACAAAGCAACAAAAACCCTAAAAATCAAAATAAGCAACAAAAAGAAAAAAACTACAAAAACATATACAGCAACAACTAGCAACAAAAAACTTAAAAATTAAAACATACCTTATAGCCAGTATTAGATCTTTTAGCAGAGTTTTTAGTAAAAGACAACTTCTTCATCTTCTTAAAGGCACTGTACCTCCTTTTTTTAGATTCACCATTATTCCTTTTTTTTTTAGACAGAACGATCATTTTAGATAACGGAGAATCTATATCCAAATTCTTTCGAGATGAAGGAGAAAAATGTGGTTTCTCAAAAATAAAATTACTACTATCTTTCACCATAACAACTCAAATCAATAACAAAAAACTTCTTAAGAAAATAAAAACAAAAAAAAAATTAAAAAAATGAACAAAGAGAACAAAGAGTAGACAAAGATGAAGAAAACGAAACGACGATAACGTAAAAAACTGACTGGAAACCTCTGATAAATAAAAAAGACTATAAATGAAAAATAAAAAGAAGCCAGGCCAAATATAAAAAATAAAATGGACTGGACCAAAAAAGAAAGAGGTTTGGTCAAACAGGCATTTTTCTAAAATTTTCTCTTTAATATATTAATATAAAAGTAATTAATTTCTATTACAGTTTTCGAACATATTATCAACACCAACTTTGACTAGTTTATCAAATATTTAGTATTGATAAACTATCACTTACCAACTATTATTTATTAGTTTAGCCAAATAGATCCCCAACTAGTTGACAAAAAGCATAATATGGGGGTACAACTTAATTTTGTTGTAATTCTTTTTATTTTTTTTATGTTATAAAATATTTGATATATTGAACATAATAATTAATGATATTTGACATATATAAAGAAAATTTGTAATATGGTCTCGTATGAAAGAAAATTGAAGAAAATCTATGTGCAAAAGTTAATTTAATTTTTTTTTTTTGTAATTGTGTACTCTAATATTTTTATAACTCTAAAGTTTCAACAGTTTTTAAAATCATAAAAACCAAAAGTGAAAATATAAGGAAAAAAAAAAAGAGGCAAACATATACTAGAAATGAGAGATATGTATTATAAGTATAAATAAAAATTATTAATCTTGAAAAATCAGTACAAATAATATTACCTCTAAGTAATGTATATTACTAATTGAAACATTTTTATAAAATAAAATGCATTAAATTATTGTAAAGTTATCATAAGCTTGCTAATGCCAACTTTTTATACTATTTACTAGTAGTTTAAAGTATAATAAAGAAATAAAGAGTTAAAATAGATATAAATAAAAATAAATAGATAAACTGATTAAAAATAAGGAGTTATTAATACTTTAAACTTTGCAATTGAATAAAAATAAAAAGTTAGAATGTATAAAAATTCATAAGGAATAACATATAAAACAACTTAACAAATGATAAATAATTATTTGATAGAAGAACAAAATATATCAAACCTATAACGTTGTTTCTTCAATGGTAAATATTTAATTTTAAATCAAAATAATAATATATTAAATTAAAGAGTTTTAACTTTTAATGACTCTTGAAAGAAGGTTTGAAAGTATAGTAATTATAATTTAATACCCTATTTAATATCTTTTCAAACAATTTAATTTTTACTTTTAAGATAATATTATCTTTTAATTTTGTGAATTTTGAAAAATATTTGCAATTACCAAAATTGAAAATTAAATCTTAAAAATGGAAATAGTGTCCATGCAAAAGTGAGAAAAATTATGTTATAACTTAGGCTTCATTTGTTTGCGAAAAATATTTTTCTTAAAAATATTTTCCCTTATTTTCTAATATTTAGGTTACCAAAAAAAAAAAAAAAGTCAAAAGAAAATAAGTTACTAGTCAAAGGAAAATACATTTAAAATATGAGAAAATAACTTCCCATTCTGAGAATGAGAATTTATTTTTCAAGACTTGAATACCTATTAAATATAGAAAGAGAAAAAAAATCAAGTACAATATTACCATTTCTATATAATATTGTATAATTTAGAAAAAAAATTCATTGCAAACTAAATATCAAAAATATTTTTCAACTAATTTTCTAGTGTTGTAGCTAAATATAAAAAAATATTATATTTTTCTAGAAAATATTTTTCTAAGATAAAATATTTTCGTTCAAACAAATGGAGCCTTAGTTTTCAATTTATTTCTACTACTAATAATAATAATAATAATAATTGTGATACCCCTCCCCACTGGTACCTACGTAGGACAGAATCATAACCTGGACTGTCCATCACAGAGTGATAGTGTGGAAATATACCATTTCATAAAAACCTAAATATCTATCCAAATGGACTATTTTTTAAAAAAAATAGGTTATTAACTTGCACTCGATCATAACTTATCGATATATATTTACTGGGATTGTTTGTTCAATAACGATAATAAATGTTATGTAGTTAATATTTTCCATATATACAAGAATAGTTAATAAGTTTATACTTATATCAATTCAATAACAAATACTGAAACTGAAAATATAGTATACATATATGTACAGGATAATATACAAAGTTATTGTTCAGCGGTGAGGGAAGAAGGCTAGAGAAGGAGGACTACCAAAAATATATATAACATATACATCAAAATAGACTAAATCCTACCAAATCCCTAGAAAAAGGTAGACTGACTACCTAAAGATGTGCTACCCACATATTTACCCAAAAATAGAAGCAACTATCCTAAAGCTCAACTCTCTACCTGCAAAAAGTGATATAACTTTAGCGGCGTCAACGAGGACTATGTCCAGGTCAGAGTGACCCAGACCCCAACTTATGTCTCAAAGGCAACAGAAATAACTGTCAAACAACCGTTCAAGAAGTCACTGGTTGTCGTGCTAGTACAGTACTCAGTGGCTATGGGATCAACAGAAATGCGGAATGATAACTCAGTATCGGGATCATGACAAATGAAATACATAATCTCTATCTCCTTGGCTAGGACATCTAAGGTTTGTGCTATCCACATGATCGCCATTATTACTCTACTCGTATGTACGATGACTAGGCTGAAAATAAAATAATTTTTACAAAGGAGAGTGGTGAGTATTTCTACGAGAAACACTCAGTGAATGAACTAAATTAAACACTCTCGGTAATTTTAAATAATAACTTTTCAACATAAAATAAAAGTAATATGAAATCAATAATTACAAATCAAATACAAATATTCAAATTGCATAAGTCAATTCACATTTGATTTCTTTAAACAATATGATCAAATCATAACTATCATTTTATAATATATAATCAGATTGTTGTCAATGTGATGGGTACTAAACAACACATTGAAGGTTTGGATCAAGTATGCATACTGAATTAATAATCATATAACAGCTAATCAGGCCTATCACTGTATCCTAGATACAGGAAGTATCATGAGTTGTTGTGTCCCAGATACAGTCTTATGTCTCATTGAACCTTATCGTACCCCAGGTACGGTCTTACTGCAATCCTTTAATAATCAAATACTCAAAATTTTTCAAATATCATATTTCTCAAATTAATCTTGGTCACAGCCGAGCAAAATATTATAAACATATCTCAGTATTAAACATTCAATCTAGAAATATGTTTTTCACTCAAACGGCCTGAGAAATTACTTAAAATTACATTATAGAGGCGTCGCCTATACATTACAGAGCCGTCGCCTATGCGTTACAGAGGCGTCGCCTATGCGTTACAGAGGCGTCGCCTATGCGTTACAGAGGCGTAGCCTATGCGTTACAGAGGCGTCGCCTATGCGTTACAGAGGCGTCGCCTCACCTACAAGGGCGACGCTCCTGCATTGCCTAGGCATTCAACTGAGCAGTTCAGAGGCACCGCCTTAGCACAAGGGCGTTCGCCTTTGTACCATAGAGGCATCGCCTATTGGGCCTTAATTAGGAGTGTAACTGAGCCGAGCCGCTCGTGAGTGGCTCGGTCTTCGGCTCGTTAAAAACTCATTCGACCTCGTATATTAAAGCTCGTTTAATAAATGAGCTGAGCTTAAACTATACAAAACTCGGCTCGTGAAAGCTCATAAACAAGCTCGAATAAGAGCTCGCGAGCCGACTCGTAATTTTAATATATTAATAATTTAATTTTAGATATATAATATATAAATTTTTATTCATTTAAATACTTTAAAAATATATTATTACAAAAAAATCATAATTTTATAATAAATTATTTAGTAAATAATTTATTTTAAATTATTTAGTAAATAATTTATTTTAGATTATTTTAATGAATAATTTAAATTTATACATTATATTTTTAGAAATGTTTTTAGCTTGTTTAGGCTCATTTAATCTCGTGAACAGTTCGCGAACACTTAGCGGTCTAATGAGCTCGGCTCGAGTTCGGCTTGTTTATAAATAAACCAAGCCTGAGCTAGCCAAAGTTCAGCTCGGCTCGACTCGTTTACACCCCTAGCCTTAATGGGTTGAAGCGTCGCCCCTGCACAGTGGCGTCGCCTCCCCAATTCAAATTAATGTTCATATTTTCAAATTTTTCAAAACTAACCGGAATCAAATTCAATTCAATCGGCTAAATAATTATTCAGAACAATAAATCGCTTATAGAAAACTATAGGGTTTTGAAGAAGAAAGTTCAATCACCAACAATATTGGTTCCTTCCTCTCACTTCTAGCTCCTGCGCGACTCTCAAATGAATAGATGAACTTCTCTGAATTTCCTTCCTTTCCTCTGCTATGCTTTTGCTTCTGTTTTTCCTTCTTTTGCCGAGTTTTGGTACCAAAAATGGTACCAAAATCATTTTTCATCCATTGGCCTCCATGGGCATGGTGACTCATGCCTCACCTCCTCCCATGCAGCCAACATGTCCACCGTAATCATTCTTCTTTTTTTAATAAATACTAAATTATAAATAAATCCTCAAACTTAATTATTTTCAACTAAGTCCTTCAAATCAATCTTATTTTCTATATATTCCAGTCCTAATTAAATATAATATTAAATATTCAGATACGAACCCAACAATTCTTCTCCACTTAGAAAATTTCATCCTCGAAATTGGAGAATGCTAATATCCTCAACTAGCTTGGGATATAAATAATTGCAGGTACCGATATCGTATATGTTCTTCACGTTCTCACGTGGCTTCATCATAAGGGTGATTTTTCCACTGTACTTTAACAAGTGGAATGATTTTATTACACAATATCTTTTGATCTCTGGTTATGATCATTACTGGTTCTTCCTCGTAGCTCAAATTTTATTTTAGTTCCACCGGTTGTTCTCATAGTACGTGTGAAGGATCACTTCTGTACCTCCTTAACATCGATATGTGAAAAACGTCATAAATTCCAAATAGATTCGGGAGTAGTGCTAAAGGATAGGCTACTGGCCCAACATGTTCGATTATTTCATACAGTCCTATGAATCTTGGTCTTAGTTTGCCGTGTTTACCAAATCTCAGCACTCCCTTCCATAGAGATATCTTCAAAAATATCTTCTCTCCTACATTATATTCAATATCGGCTCATTTCAGACTGGTATAACTTCTCTGTCTATCTTGAGCTATCTTTAAGTTCACTCGAACTGTACGAAGGTTTTATGTGGTCATACCAGTTATGGTACTAACAACTTCCTCTCTCCAACTTCTTCCCAACAAATGAGTGTTCTACACTTCTTCCCGTACAATGCTTTAAATGGTGTCATCTCCAAGCTACTTTGGTAGTTGTTGTTATAAGTAAATTTCATCAATGGTATTTGCTTATCCCAATTACCTCCAAATTCTAGCGCGTTTGCTTTAAGCATATCTTCCAAAATTTGGAAGGTACGTTTGGATTGAATATCTATTTGAGGATAAAAAGTTGTACTAAATTTCAACTTAGTACCTAATGCTTCTTGCAAACTCGGCCAAAAATGTGAAGTAAATCTCAGGTCTCTATCTAACATGATTGACACTGGGGCTTCATGCAACCTTACAATTTCTTTCACATATAATTCTGCTAACTTATTCAAATTGTAGTTGGTTTTGACCGGTAAGAAATGCGCTAAATTCGTCAATCGATCCACAATCACACAAACAGCATCATATCCTTGTTGGGTTTTTGGTAAAGCTACCACAAAATCCATTGTGTTATGTTCCTATTTCTATTCAGGAATCGGCAAGGATTTTAATAATCCTATGGGATATTTGTGTTCAGCCTTCACTTGCTGACACGTCAAGCATTTAGATACAAACTCCACAATATCGTTCTTCATACCTTTCACTAATAGTTTTCCTTCAATGTTTTATACATCTTCGTACTTCCTGGATGCATAGCATAGGTCGAATAATGTGCCTCTTTCATAATTTCTCATCTCAATTCTTCCACATTTGGCACAAATAGTCAATTTTTAAACTTCAGAATTCCTTTTTTATTGCAACTCAATTCTCTCACTTTTCCATCTTCAATGTCCTTATACAGCCTTTTTGCTTTCTCATCCAGTTGTTGTGCTGTCTTAATTTTTTCTATTAAGATCGATCTTACCTTTAAAGTAGCTAACACTCCACTGGAGGAATCTATCTTAACTTCAACATTTAGCTTTCTCAACTCAAGTAATAATGGCATTCTAATCATGCAAATATGATACAGAATTTCACCCGATTTTTAACTCAATGCATCCGCGACCACATCAACTTTTCCTGGGTGATACTTGATTATGCAATTATAATCCTTTAACAATTCCACCCAATATCTTTGACTTAAATTTAACTCCTTCTGAGTTAAAATATACTTCAGGTTCTTATAATCTGTGAATATTTGATAAGTGACTCCGTATAAGTAATGTCTCCACATCTTTAACGAGAATACTACTGCCACCAATTCTAGGTCATGTGTGGGATAGTTTTGGTTATGCGGTCTCAGTTGCCTTGATATATATGCTATAACCTTTCCATTTTGCATCAACACATAACCAAGTCCTTGCTTTGAAGCATCGTTATAAACCACATAATGACCTTCTTCGACAGGTAGCGTCAATATTGGCACTGTAACCCATTTTTCCTTTAGAATTTTAAAACTTCTTTGACATTCCGGACACCACATGAACTTCACATTCTTTCTTAGTAGTTTTGTTAACGGTGATACAATAATCGAAAAATTTTATACAAATCATCGATAATAGCCTGCTAATCCTAAGAAACTTTGTATTTCAGTTATATTTCTTAGTAGCTCCCAATTAACAATTACCGCGATTTTACTGGGATCTACGTACACCCCTTCAGCAGATATTATGTGTCCAAGAAATGCAATCTTATCCAACCAAAATTCAAATTTGCTAAATTTCACGTAAAGCTGTTTAACTCTCAAAATTTCCAATATCCTCCTCAAAGTTCTTTATGTTCCTCTTTTGATTTTGAGTACACCAGTATGTCATCAATGAATACGATCATATATTTATCCAGGTATAACTTGAATATATGATTTATCAAATCCATAAATATAGCTAGTGCATTTGTGAGTCCGAATGGCATAACGAGAAATTCATAGTGTCTATACCTTATTCTGAATGCAGTCTTAGATACGTGGGATTCCTTGATCCTCTACCGGTGATAACCAGAGCGTAAATCAATCTTTAAAAATACTTTTTCTCCTTGTAGTTGATCAAATAAATCCTCTATCCTCGGCAAAGGATATTTATTTCGAATTGTGACCTTATTCAGCTATTTATAATCTATGCACAGCCGAAGAGATCCATCCTTCTTTTTCACGAATAATACAGGTGCTCCCTACGGTGAAAAGCTTGGTCGGATAAATCCCTTATCGAATAGCTCTTGTAATTGCATATTTAATTCCTTTAATTCCGCTAGAGCCATCCTATATAGTGATTGCAATATAAGAGCTGTTCCAGGTACGAGTTTGATTTCAAACTCAATGTCCCTCATTAGTGGCAATCCTGGTAAATCTTTAGGAAATACATCCTCGAACGCGTTCACCACTAGTAGTTCTTTTAATTCGCCTTATTTCTGATCTTCAATCACTGAGGCTAGACAAGCTTCATATCCCTTCCTAAGATATTTTTTTGACTTTTATCATCAAAATAATCTTAATAGGAATTGATAAATATGATAATATTATCTTCCTTCTTTGTTTATTATCTTCATCAGGAATCTTTCTATCTGCTCCAATAAATATTATCTTCCTTCCACCCTCTCTTTCCAATTTTGCTTATTTTTCAAAATAATTTATATTAGCTCGGTAATGGCTCAACCCATCTATTCTGAGTATAGCATCGAATTCATCGAGATGTAGGGGTATAAAATTCCATTTTATTTTATCCCCATTAATTTATACCAGGATATTTCTACATACTTTTTACATACTACACTCATTCTAATAGGCATACTCACAATCACATGTTCATTCAAATCATCCATTCTAAGTTTATCATGCATTATAAAATTTGATGATAAGAACAAAAATGTAGCACCAGGGTCAACAAGTATGCGTACTAGCTTACCATTGATATGTGCCTTGCCTACAATTACGACTAGGGACTTTTATGCCTCTTTTTCCATAACAGCATATACTCTTGCCTGCTGCACACCTTTAACTACAGTACTCATCTCCCCCGATTGATTTTGACGAGGTTCATTTACTTTTATTCTCTCTTCGGTTGTATTAATAGGTCTCCCTTCCCTTGTTGCTCTTCTACCTCGCTCATTTCGAGGAGCATAAAATGCTTGTACTGATGGTTCTCCGAGTGATGCTTTCATACAGTTTTTGGTATAATGTCCAATCTCATTACACCGAAACATCCAACTTTCAATAGACTACACCTTCTCGAATGGTTCTTTTTATATACATTGCACCATGGCAATGTGTCTTTCCCTTGTGCGCCATATCCAACACCAACTTGTCTCGATGGTCTCACCGGTTGTCTAACCGATGTTTGACTTCCCTGGGGCCTATTTCCAACTCATGTTCTCATATTATCCCTGGAATAGGGATAGAATCTCGATCGTGGATCCTCATTCCTTTTCCAAAGCCATCGTGATGATTCAGATTGCTAGTTTCGTTGGATTTGAGTTGAAGCTTCAAGTTCTTTATTTAGCTTTTCCTGTTCCATAGCTTTCTCGATCCAGCCTCGAAAAATAGTTCCAGCGTACAAGTTCATCTTTCCTCGTAAAGATATATGCAAACCTTTATGAAATTTCTCGCTCTTTTTCTCTTCGGTAGGATAAATATCTTTGGCATACTTATACAAATCTTTAAATTTATCCACGTACTCTCTCACCGTCATTGGTCCTTGTTCCAAATTAATAAATGTAGCCTACTTCTCCTTTTGATAATGTACAGTCAAATATTTCTTGCGAAATTCATCCTAAAATACTTGTCAATTCAAAGCTTCTCCATAGAGATTCTAAATTCAAGTTAACGAATCGTCAGCTTTATCAAATATTAACCCGTAAACATTACGCATATTTTGTAACAGCCCAAGATCACTCGGCCCATGAGGTATTGTCCGCTTTGGGGACTGACCCAGTCCAACCCTTACGGTTTTATCCTCAAAAGGCGCCTCGTGAAGGAAGAGGGCACTGCACCCATATAAGGCATGCCAACTACCCACTTTCATCCAATGTAGGATCTCACATATTTTCTTCATTGGTCAGTTATAAGGTTGTAAAAGCTTTTTCTACGGTCATGATCCATTTATCAGCCTGTTCTGAATACAACATACCGTAAAAATCATACGCTCTACACTTTTTGCGTGTTTAATTATATCTCCAGGCCTCTTATACTTTTCTCTATCTATTTCTTCCATTGCTGTAGCCATAGTTCATGCCAGTTTTGCTGCATCCATATACATCATTGGTGGTATTACGTTAACTTCATTTTCATGCATCGCTGATGGTTGTGGTCCATTTCGTGCTCGCCTTGGTATGTTAAAATTCAATATCATCGTTCTTAACATTGAACTACCTTGTTCACTTACTGCATCTCGTGCACGTCCATCACTCCTTTCGTTACTTACGGAGGCTTCTAACGGGTTTCTATTTTGAGGTATATTTTCACCTCTATTCGCACTTCCTACCCTTTTCACTATACCCATTCTATCTGCCTGGGTACCTCGGCCTCTCGGTCTACCTTGAGTGCCTAAACCATCTCCCTTAGTGCTTGCCATAACTTATCTTTCTGTAATTTAAAATCAATACATTCAGTATTCTTAAATTGCTACATACTACATCATCAAACATCACTATTCAATCATCACATATATTTCTTCCAAATCTCAAATTTCACAACCTAAACTTTAAAAATCATTGAGAATACCATTTTCACATTCTGGTTTAAATTCAATATAGAATAATAAAATTTCAAAATATGAGCTTTCGAGTCTAAGTTTCACATTTAAGTTGTTAAACCTAGGCTTTGATACTAAAAATTATGACACCCATCCCCACCGGCATCCACGTAAGTCAGAATCATAACCCGGACTATCCATCACAGAGTGACAGTATGGAAAGGTACCATTTCTAATAAAAACCTAAGTATCTATCCAAATGGACTGGTTTAAAAAGAAAAATGGGTTGTTAACTTGCTTGTAGGGGTGAGCACGATTCGGGTAAATCCGAGGAAAAAAATTCTCCAGTACCGTACCATATTTCGGGGATTTTAAAAATAAAATCTCCAGTACCAGTACCAGTTTTCGGTATGGTTCAGTACGGGAATAACGTATTGTACCAGTTTTTCGGTACGGTTCGGTATAATGATTCGGTTCTTTTGGAACGGATCGGTATGGAACGGTACGGTTCGAAAATTCAGAAATTTATATTATTAATTAAAAATATATTTATTATCAACAAATAAAATAATAAAAAATTATTTTATAACCTATTTAAAAATAAATAAATAATGCTAACTAATAAATAAATTAATAAACTTGAACTAAGATGTTAAATAAATATTTTGTTTTGGTTAAATAACCAAAAAATTTATTCTTAATAATATATATATATATATATATATATATAATTATTTACTGCTTTAATATATAGTTATTTGTAAGCCAAAATAAACAAAATAAAATGGGACTAAAATTGTCACAAGGGCAGCTTTAATAGTTAACTAGGCTATTGAATTGGCTC
>CATIWO010360791.1:0-26914 GCA_949673435.1 Macaranga tanarius | reverse complement strand
ATATACCAAATTCATTCTGTAATGTTTGAATTTGTTCAATCCAGGAGATTTAAAAATCCTAATTAGGATGGTGTCATTAATATTTTTATTCATAAAAATTATGAAATTATAAATTTGAAATTTTTATAATTACCATCTATTGATGAAATTTATTTTTTCATAGAAAGATAAAATGAAGAAGGTTTATTATTACAGTCCATAACTCAATATATCTCCATTAAAAACAAAAAATAAGAACCAATCAAATAATTTTGACCTACATATTGGAAGTGAAAATACCGAAGGGCAAGCATGTAGCTAAAGTTAGCCAAAGAAGGAAGAAAATTGTTTCTCCCATTTTTTTTTTTTTTTGAAAGGAAATTGTTTCTCCCATTTAAAAATGACCACTTTAGAAAATTATTATTGGATTGTGAAATATACAATTTTATTTATTTTTTTAATGCTCATTTGCTCACTGATATCTAAATTATTTTTATATGCATTTTTTAATAATGAATTCAAAACTATACATTCAAAACTGGGTTTTGTAGACCAATCTCTTAAATATTAGTCACCAAAATTTAAATTCAAAATGATAAACTAAGGGAAATTCAGCAACTACTTGAACTAATCTGGTAATTAAAAGATTCATATATTCGACTTTTTTTTAAAAGAGGTTTCATATATTCTAATGTTAAGTATTTATATATTAAATACTTTCAACAAAGTGACCGACCTTGTGGAAAAAAATAACAAGGACAAGAAACAGTGAACCAAAAACCCATAATTTCCCAACAAATATGAATTCTTTGTATAATTTATTATACAAAGAATAATTTCCTTGCTTCATCTATGAATTTATTATAAGTAGATAAAACACATATGAATTTATTATGCCCGTACAATAATTTCCTTGCTTCATCTGAACTTTGATCGTCAAAAAAAAAAAAAAAAAAAATTGGTAGCTAGTCAAGGTCACGCCTCGTGGCCCCAATTTCAATGGTGATTTACAGGAGATGTACATTAAATCTAGAACAAATATTAAATTAATTAATGGTTAAGAGATCATTGACTAAACCTTTAGGCTTCAACGACTTCATGCAATTTATTTGCTGAGAATTCTTTGTATAATTCCCTATGTATAAAATATTTGCTTAGACAAGAAGACGATTGTGTGTTGATTTTCATTCCATTGTATTAGCTAGAAACTGTGTTAATTTTTGAAATTTATTTCCTAGGAAAAGGAAAAGTTATACTTCTTTGTACTTTCTTTATTATCAATAAGAAGGTAAAATCTGAAAGAGAATGGGTCAACTTTAACTTTATATATAGGCCATGGCTTTGCACGCTGCTGAGTTAGGAAAAATTCTAAAATGATTCTACTAACTCATTATACATAAAAGGTTAAACCAATAATATTAAAATACTTAAAACATAATAAATAAATAAATAATTTAATTAAAAAAAATTGATTTTTTTAAAGTAGGTATCTTTGAGTTCACCCATATTATTTTATTAAATTATTAATTTTTATTAAACAATAAATGATAATTAATTGACCTTCCAACTATGTATGTATATACACATACATATACAGTGATATTGGATTAAGAAAACTTGGCAATAAATAATGAATGAAGCATTTGGTCTGGTAATAATAATTCAAGATTTATATTATAATAATCAAGCCTAGATCTCTTAAAAAAAAAAAAAATCCAAGAGGGTGTAGATGAGTTGACATGATACTCTTCCAACTTAATCAGAGGTTTCGAGTTCAAACCCTCGGTATGCAGCTACTTTAAAACTCTTGAGGTAGAGTTTTGTCACCCTTGTGATTATGCCCGACTCGAATGGAGATTAGTCTGGATGTGATACGGACTTAAAGGCGCCTCTTAGTGGGAGCTCATTCATGACATCTCGTGGTCTAACAAAAAAAAAAAAAGTAATTCACAAAAAGCAACAAATGGGACATTTATTTTGCAAAAGAATGATTCAAATAATTGAAAGGATTCAAAAAGTTTTCCAAGGGGCAGGTAATTTGTTTCAAGAGTCTACATTTTCACAACTATGTATTGAAAGTTTCACTTCCTATCAAAACTTAATTAAAGCTTTTGTAGTGACCATTGTCTTTTATTTTGTTGACATGACAATTCTTCCTAAACTTCCCAAGCTTTACCACAAATTTGCTATGTAAAACTTCAGGGCGCGGGTCAAATTTCGTGGTAACCCTCCAAACATAAAGGAAAAAAAAAGATTCCTATGAGAAACATCATGGAAAGTAAAAGTAAGAATATTTTTTTGACCCATTATTACAATCCCACTCAGAGGAAGGGGATACGATCCCAAATGGGATTGTAATGTTTATAGGGCGCTAGCCAACAGTCCAAACAAAAATAATGCAGAATGATGTAAGAAATGTTTTAGGAATAAAGTTCGATTTGACCCTTAAATTTTTTAAAAAAGTTTAAATTGCCTATTTTTTTTTTTACTTTTTTCATCAATTTACTCCCTGAATTTTATAATAAAAGTCAAATTGATACTAAAAATTTCATTTACACCCCTATTGTATGAGATGTAAACAAATATCAAGATGAAAATTATAGAAAACTCCCTGATAGTTTAGTTAATTAACAAATTAGTCCATACTTTCATAAAAATATTTAACAAAAAATTAAAATTTTATTTTTTAAAATTATATTCAAGCCTTTAATTTATTTGTAGTTTATTATACTATTAAACACAATTATTTAGTCACCAATAATTTTTAATAATATTTAAAATATTAAATTTTATTTGATTTATTATATTATTAATTAATTTGTATATTAATATATATAATTTTAAAAGATTTTAACATTATGTGTCAAAATTTTTTGAAATATTTCAATATTTATATGACATGTTAATATATATATGAATAATATTACTTGAAATCTTTAAAATATTTATATGTTAAAAATTATTAATCTTTTTTAAAATTATGGATTATAGTTAATTATTTTAAAATGATAATTTTTTAGTGTATTAATATAATATATTATTATTTTTAGATTCAAACACATAAATTTAAATTATATAAATTTATATATTTATATATATTTATAGGTAACTATCATGAAAAATATTTTACTACAATAAGTGTTATAATACTTTAAAATATTTGACACATAATATTAAAATAATTTAATATTATATGTATTAATATACAAATTAATATTATAAGTGAATAAAATAAATTTTAAGTTTTCAAAATTATTTAAATATTATTAGCAAATAAATAAATTATTTAGTAATATATTTAGGCCTTAAATATTATTTTAAAAAATAAAATTTTCATTTTTCATTAAATATGTTTACAAATATCCGGACTAATTTGTTAATTAATTAAACTATTAGGGTCTCTTTATAATTTTATTGTGATATTTACTTACATCTCAAACAATAGGGATGTAAATGAAATTTTTAGGGTCAATTTGACCTTTATTGTAAAGTTCATTGGGTAATTTGACGAAAAATGTCAAAAAAAAAAAAAAAGGGCAATTTGAACTTTTATAAAAAATTTAAAGGCCAAATCAAACTTTATTCTAATATTTTAAGATTCACAAGTTGTACCTTAATTTTTTTATTTGTCTTGTGCGTGCACAATTTAAATATAAGGTTGAAGAAAATATCAAATGATCGTAAGGTCAGGGTTTAGCTCTGTAACTAGACTAGAATGTTGCAATAAAAAAATTAGTAATTATTTTAAAAATTGGTTGCAGGTTCAACCCACACCGCAATTGTGGAATTATATTGCAGAAATGGCAGGGAATAAATACATAAATAAAACTGTTTCTTTCACACTTGTTATAAATTAATCAATTTGCTTCTATTTTTAATTTCATGAAAAGGATTGAAAGAGTGAGAGATGATTTACAGTAAGATTTTGTGTTATCCGCAACATGAAGTCACACATTAAAAGGATTAATTTATGTTTGGTACTAGAGGGTAGATATTTCGTATTTTCAGAGCACGTACGTGTATTGGTCCAAGAAAATTATTACAAGCACTTCAGTCTGCAAATACATTTGATTTCAACCTGGTTGGACCCGTCTCTCCAAAGCCCAGTTTCGTTTATTTTTCTTTACTGTTTTCCAAGTACTCAGAATCAGATAGAGGCAGCAAATGAAAGAGTGAATAGGAACATGTAAATTTAGGTCTGTTTGTGCATATTCAGATGTCTTGATGACCCTTTTGAGAGTGGTCTTTGAGCAACAAGGATATGTGCATTTGATGAGCTGAATGCTGGAAGGATTTGTAATAGGTTTGCACTAAAAAATAGAGCGGAATATGGATTCTGCTCTTCTTCAATTGTTCATAACAATGCCACTCTTAGTATGAAAAATCTTGTTACTTCGTACAACATTTCTTTTTGAAAATAAAGGCATTTCATTCAAGAAAGATCAGAATACAAAGGATCAAATAGGAACATAGGTGGATTACCCTCCCACGAACAATAGCCTGACATAGAACCCCCTGCCCTTGCTAAACAATGAGCCACAAGGTTCACAGACCTTTTGACATAAACAATCATAAATGAGTAAAAATTCCTCTATGCAAACCTATATAGCGACTGATCTTAGTTGGATGAGGGTTAAATACAAATCCCACTTTACATTTGTCCAAGCATATGCTCGAGTTCATACTTTTCCTAATATTGAATAACAGTGTTCTTGACTTTTTAGATCTGTTCGCTTGCAAGCTCTCACGTTAAAATAGTACACGTTACAGCGTCAGTCCCAGCTGAACTCAAGATCTCTTACATAATAACACATTCAATCATTGAATTGAACTATCAGCTTATGATAATTCTAAGCTGTTACAAATTCTTGATTTAGGCTTTTGACTAACAAATTGGCAGCACGTGAAGCAAAGAATTTACAGTTCGGTTTGATGGCTGATCTTGCAGACAGCTCCACTGTGTCTGTAATTTATCGCTCTTTCAGTACCAAATCAAGTGGAGAGTGGTCATCAACATCTTTGCTGTTCTGAATGCTGCGGATATCAGGGGACTTGGTTGAGAGTTGAGATAATAGGATGAGGATGTAGTTCAAAGATTGCTTTGTTCTCACTATAGACATAAATCTACATATAATTGTATAATTTAAGACATACTGATTGGGGATAGGTGGCGTTTCCCTTGTGATATCAGCCATGTGGGCGGCTAATTCTTATGATAAGTTTCTTAATTGAGAAATGATACAAAAATAATTAATTGATCAATAGATGACAGAAAGTAACAGCACATCAAAGGTGTATTTAAAGCAATTGATCAATATATGAATTTTTCATTAATAAAATTAATCTGCACCAGAGATTAACAATATTCTCAGAGCATTAATTTGGTAATTATATGTTATAACTTTTGAGAATTAACTTGCTAATTTCAACAAGTAGCAACCAACATCATGGAAGCATATATGTTGTGTAGATAAAGTGTTGGATTTGTATTATAAAGCTCCAACTATATTTATGTGTTCACTAATGCCACTAACACACTTAAAACTCATGAAAAGTTTACATGGTATCGGACTAGAAAAAGAAAAGCCATTACAGTGAGGATTATTAGTGCAGCTTCACAAGCAGTAAGAATAAAAAAATTTACAAGCTTAGAAAAGCAGAAAAAATGAAAAGTACGGAAGTCTTGAGATCAATTTCTATTTATTAAACTTTGTATTGTATTTATGAAATTCAATGCAAACTATTGAGAAAATGGACTGATTAGTGTGTGTGAGCTTGACAATTGTATGCACTTATGTAAAAGAAGAGCTTGCCTTGCGGAGTTCAATCAGTGGATATTTATTTAAATATATTAAGGAAATGAATTTTTGTTTTTATTCTTCTTTCCCTTACTAATGTAGTGCAAAAGATCAGAAATTGCCATTTTATGGTTTCTAATATGGGACAGGGGAAGGAGAGAAAAGTACAACCAAAGTTACCCAGAGTGCCTATTATGCTAAAAAAGGTCCCAACTATTAGTAGATCAAGCCAACGAAATAACTAGCTATGAATTTAAGATAGACAAAGACAAGGCACTTCTTGCTATATATATATTGCAAAACTTCTACAATCCTGAACTATTGCAAAACTTCCATTGGAAAGATTGCTTTGTCTCCCACAAACTCGGCATTTCTTTAGATGATTTAGAGAATTCAGTATTTTGCTCTGTAGCCTGATCACTATCAGACCACAATGAAGGATAATCACATAAATCACTGTCATCTTCAATTTGAAAAGTATTGTATGAATGAACTTCAAGCCACATTTTGTATGCGGGCTCAATTATCCTCCATCGTATACAAAACTTCCATTGGAGAATATTGGAATTGATATTGTGATGATTCTGAAAAACAAAAAATTTCTTCTATGGTCGGGTCATGATTATCAGGCCACCAATAAGAATATTCAGAAGAATTATTGCTGGCACCGCCTGGAGAAACACATGGATAATTAGTGCATCCTTCATCAAGCCACATTTGATCTTGCAGTAGATCTAAGTCTTCTACTGAAAAAGATTGCTCCTGTAAACATTGAAAGTTTCCATGCAATTCAGATAAAGAAATATTCTGCTCAATTCTCAGGTTTTTATGATCAACATCACTGTTATGATTGGAGCTTGCTGATGAGACACCAGAAGAGGACAATTCTGATGATGAAATTGGGATGTTTCTCTTAGAGTTTTCTGAATGTGGATCATCATATTCAGTAATAATCATCTCTTTCTGTTCAACAGCTTCAGGATTTTGCAGTTCCTGCAGTTTAGTTTCTTGCACAGCATAACGTTTCTTCAAATGAGCATGCCAGCGATTTTTTATTTCATTGTCTGTTCTTCCGGGCAATTTAGCAGCTATTGCAGACCATCTGAAATAAGAAAATAGGGAAATTTTAAAAAAAATCATCAGTCAACTGTATAAGAAATAACTTATGAATATTTTACAACAAAAATTCATTTCAATCACAGTACATAAAACAAAGAAAATTGCAAATGGCAAATCTTCACATCCAACATCACAAACATATTCGCGTAAAACAATTGTATCATTCTTTGTATCTGGTTTCTATAGGACGATTAATTGACACAGAATAATTACATTTTAGTAAAAAGATAAAATATATATATATATATATATATATTTGGTCTGAACCACTGGTATCAAGAATCCAATAGACTCTGACTAATTCAGTTCGATCTGGATAGGACCACAAGGGCGGCAAAGGTCTCTCAATAACTGTTTAACGTTGCTACATTCACTAGAATTCGAACTCGAGACTTTAGTTTAAGCGAGAACAGCCCCTACAAGCTGATCTCAATGGTTGTTGGTTATATATATATATCTTTCGTAGTCACTAATATAGTAGCTAGCCATCTCTCTCTCTCTATATATATATATATATGCATACAGTAACTCCACAGCTCTTGTAGAAGAGCTAAAAGTATATGTAGAAAGCCCAAACAGGTTCTTGCAAAGTTTGAAATTGTATGCATGCAAATGAAAACAGCTGGTGATGATCGAAGTGAGCTAAATCATATGGCAATTGTACTGCAACTTGTAACTAGAGTATATGAAAATATAAACCTATTTCCCAGCATTCCATGAAGGTTGATTATGATTTCATCTTCTTCATTGCTGAAGTTTCCCCTCTTTATATCAGGCCTTAGGTAATTCATCCACCGAAGCCTGCAACTCTTCCCTGACCTCAACAAACCTAATTAAGTCAACAAAATTAAATCATCAGCTTTCTGATACATAGAGACTGATTTTTTTCTTTTAAGCAGAAAACAAGTATGAAATCCAGATTTTTTCAATATACATTTAGCAAGTTAATTTCTCACCTGCAGCTTTGGGCATCTCATTCCAATTCCAAATTCCATATCTATTAATGTAAGCAATCAACCTTTGATCTTCTTCAGCACTCCAAGTGCCTTTCTTCAAAGGTTTTTTCTCAAAGTCCAGTGTCAGCATCATTATTATCTGTTTCAGATGATGAGCTAGAAGTGTACTAATTAATTATCAAGGTATGGTGCAGCCCTAACTGCTTGAAGACAGTGCTATTTATATACATGTCTCCCTTTCTTTCTGTACCTATAAAATATGTTTCCTATCTAGAAACACGTGTGTGAAATCTCTAAATTTTTCAATAAATATGAAAGTTATATTTGAGGGTCAATATTTAACAAGGATTATTAAAATCAGAATCAAGAGATATATATGGCATATGGCTAGGGATAACCAAGGGACCCTCCTGGAACATTCATTATTATACTTCAAATGCCAAAATAATTGGTGTTCACATATGGTGTAGGGACGCCACTGGACTTCTTAAATTCATGGGTCATTCTTTAATAATTATTTTAGTTAATGTCGTTCAACTTTTGTTATGTCGACGATCAGGAATGAGCAGAATTGGGAAAGAAAAGTCTTCAAGCCACGACAAATACAATGAGCCATATCAAGTGTAAAAAGTAACAACCGGATTCGATTCAAGGAACGAAATTTTTTTTATGAGTAATGATATATGTCTTTTAAAAAGATATGAATAGTATTGTCTCTTACTAAATAAAGATAAAATTATTTGTTTGTCCATTAGCAGGGAGACATTTGAAATGAGTGAAGGTTAGTTTGAGAATTTTACTCTTAGAGAAATAATACTATTCATATCTTTTTAAGAGACATTATATCAATTAAGATGTCCCTTCTGACAATTTTAAGAATGTGCTTTTAATTGGCATTGGTAAAGATCAATTTAGCACTCTATTACATTCTTTTCTTTCAGTCTAATGCATTTATTTTCAATGCATCTCTTCCATTGGTATGTATTTATCTATCAACGGGTCAATCCCACCCGCAGTTGAAGGTTGGCTTTTTCTTGAAAGTTGTGTTCAACTGTTTATGCATAAAAACAAATTAAATTCTTATATATATATATATATATATATATATATATATATATAGACGCCGATATGTCTCGCGCAAAGACACCAATTGCACGTCTTTGGAGAAAAGATAAAATGTTTTTTCTCCTAAAATTATCATTTTACCCTTATTTAATTAATAATAAAAAATTATATAATAATTAAAATATATATATTTTAATTATTTAATTAAATAAATTGATAAAATTTAAAATCTAAAAAATAATTGTGTGAACTCGTCGTGTCATAATTTACAAATTCATATAATATAATATATTTATTTATTTTTTATAATATAAAAATTATTTAATAATAAAAATATATATTTTAATTATTTAATTAAATAAATTGAAAAAAATCTAAAACATAAAAAAGAACTGGGTGAACCTGTCATATTATAATTTACAAACCCATAAATTATAATTTTATTTTTTAATTAATTAATCATTTATTTATTTATTTATAATAAAAAAAAGGGACCCGCGAGACAATCCTATATATATACACATATAAATTAATGGAGAGATCCAATGATCAAATTACTAATCAATTATATAATATAAGTATATAATATAAGTTCTCATTATTTAAACTTTACATTTCAGTATTGTCCTTAAAATAAATAATCACTAAATCAAAGAATTGACTTGTGTCAGATTCTACTTAATTTTTATATAAGTATATTTCGAAACAGTAGATTTTGTGTTTAAATTCTCATTGGATCAATTTTTTTTCTGGGCGTAAAATACAATTGAAATTTAGTTTTATATCTAATATAATATGAAAATACTTTTCTTTTGTAGAGCATTTTTTTTGGGTGCAAATTAATGAATTTAAAAAAAAAGTAAATTATATTTTTCCCCTAAGATTTGACCTAATTCATACTTTCCCCTCTTGTTGGAAAATCAAATTTATTTATCCTTCAGTTTTCATTCCGTCATCCGATAGAGTTCCGACGGAAATCTTATATTAAAAAAATATTTAGCCCCCTCTATTTTATAAAAACAAAACACTTTAATCCCTCTATTTTAATATTATAAAATAATTTAGTCCTTCATATTTTTAGTTACTTTAAATTTAAAATTTTAATATTAATTAAATTTTAATCCTCCTATGTTTACACCAGGCTCAAATATGCCTTCTTTCTTTTTTTAGGCTAAAAAAACTGAGAGTTTTTTAACTAGGAAGTCTGCCCCTCTCAAACTATTTTAAAAGCAAACTACCGTTTGCTTTGTGTAAGATGTGATAACCATGCAATGAGATGTGGGCTCCACTAAAAGACATGCAATAAAAATATGGATAAACATTGGTGTCTTGCAACATACATTTTTATCAAAATGTCCCTAATTTTTTTTTAATTACAAAAAAGTAAATAAATAAATTATAATGTATGGGTTCTTAAATTATGATATGACAGGTTCATCAATTCCCCTTTTAAGTTTTAGATTTTGTTAATTTAATTAATTTATTAATTAAATTAACTATTTTTAAATTATTATATAATTTTTTTATATTATACAATTAGTAGGGATAAAAAAGTAATTTGGACAAAAAAAAATTTTGTCCTATTTGCCAAGAGACGTACTATTGGTGTCTCTCACAAATATATCTATCGGTATCCTAAGAATATATTTGTATTACAAATTCAACGATAAAATGTAACATATTTTAATTTTTTAATTTTCAGAATAAGAAATTTTTTTGTCTATAGTGCATATATTATATTACCTTTACTGACTATATTTATTTTTATTTTTTACTAATTAAATATAAAATATTAAAAAAAAGGAGTGTGATACATGGGAGTAGACAAGAATCCAAAGAATAATTATGTTTATCTTTGTTGGATAATGATAGGTATCTATGTAAGAGACATGAATAGTATGTCTCTCATAAGAAAAGGACAAAATTTTTTTTATTCAAATTATTTTTTTATCCCTAATAATTATATAATAATTAAAAATAATTATTTTAATTAATTAATTAATTAAATTGATAAAATCTAAAACCTAAAAAAGAACTGGGTGAACTCATCGTGTCATAATTTATAAACTCTTATATTATATTATATTTATTTATTTATTTCTTATAATATAAAAATTATTTAATAATAAAAAATATATATTTTAATTATTAAATTAAATAAATTGACAAAATCTAAAATTTAAAAACGAATTGGATGAACCCGTCATATTATAATTTACAAATTCATAAATTATAATTTTATTTTTTTAATTAATTAATTAATTATTTATTTATTTATAATAAAAAAAAAGAGGTCAAAATGATATTTGCTGTCCCCGCCGACAATGGTTGGTGTCGCTACCATTTTCCATCTTTGTTATATTCCGTGACTACCATTCACAGCAAGCCACATGGATCCAAAACTCTCCTCACATAAAAACTTGCACATTTCAAAACTCACGTAGCTTTGCTCATCGTCCCTGCTCCTTCCATAAACAATATGGCTCTAATCTCTGTTTTAACACACGCGCCGCAACAACCACCACCACCTAAATTCTTCAGTCCACGGCCATTAAACCACACACGCATTGCATTACCCTTAACACACAACTCAACAACAGTTTCTGTTTCTCACTTCTTTAAACCATCACTTCTCCGGTAATTAAGACTCAACCTCTGTGTTTCTTGAATTTCACATTTTCTTCAAGCTCTTAATGTCTACTGTGAAAACAGGATAAGAGCCTTTGAGCGCCAAGGTGCTGATGGTTTTGATGGAGAGAAAGAGAGTAGTGGTGCTGCTGCTGCAAATGAGATGCTTACAGAATCATCTTCAGGAAATTCATTTTTTCTTGCATTAGCTATTGCTGTGACGATAGCTGCAGCTGTTACACTTGCATCCATTAGTTTCAAGAATCAGTCTGGTTCATTCTTTGGAGTTCAATGTTTGCCTGAAACTTCATCGTCATCTTCTGTTATGGCTTGAGCTTCAGCTCCTATTGGTTTCAGTTTCAAAGCTTTTGGATATAGAATCATACTTCCTGAGTATGCACCAGGGTAATGTAGCGTTCTTGATTCCAGTTGATTAAGAAGATGACGATGCCATTTTGAAGAGCTAGATTTTAAATGGAGCTGTTGGTGGAAATGGAGGTTTGACCAGAAGGAGCAGAAGGGAGAAGTTATTAACGAAAACCTAAAGAAATGGTCATGTACTGATGTTATCCTTTTAACTAATGGAGCCAATAGCCGTTTGTCTATTAATACTGACAGGGCCAAGAAACTTCTTATTTAAAAAATCACCAGCTTTTTGAGCCTAAAAATATATATATATATATATATATTTAAGCCTAGGTGTAAATATGGTGGCTTAAATGAACCTTATCCCTATATTAAATAAAAAAATTAAATTATAAATTTTCATCGATTTTATTTTATCTTTATTTTTTGAACTTAATTAATTAATTTTTTATTTTAATAACTTAAAAAAATTACAATTGTTGAAATTAAACATTAAAAAATGAATAACTTTATTTTTAAAATAAAAATCAAGCAAATTAATGAAGTTATTAAAATTATGACTTGATTTTAGAATATAAAATATTGATAGAACCACGTGTGAATTAGGTCAAATCTCAAGAAGAAAATGTAATTCGTTCAAAAAAAATAGTGTTGGAGATATCTAATTAGGATGAGCTATCTGTCCTCTCTCCATTTCTCTGTGTAAAAATTTTAGAATTAACTATATGTGTTTCTCGATCATAACCTAATCTGGTTACCAAGAATCAAACTGGTTTTTCAATACTTTTCGTACTCGAAGAAGGAATTGAAGAGGCTTCAGAAATATGCCCAAATTAGGAAAATCTCTGTTTACACATGACATGACCAAGACCCATGTGTCATTCTTACTAAATGCCACAATTTTACTAATCAACCATTAACCTGCTGTACAGTTGTTCTTCAGATTTAGATTGGTCATTAGAGGCTGTACACATATAGTGGGAGCTTTGTTCTATTTTATGATTTTTGCTGTACTCGACTGTCTGTTTCAGCAGCCCATGGCAATAAATAACGCCCTTCTGTTTCTGGCGTATGGTAATATATAGTCTTTTTTTTAACCATTAATATTCATATTCTAAGCACATTTAATTCATACTAATTTAATTCGAGATACTAACCCAATGGTAAAAAAAAATTTTCAACAATTATCTGATGTTATTATGTACATCATAATTTAAATTTGAAATATTACTTAAGTGATAATAGCTTCTATTACTAGCAACTGATGACAACAATTATTGGTGTATATTATTTTTGTTTGTAAGGTATTGGTTCTAGGTGTAGTTATTTTCATCGCCATGGCATCTCTCTTATGTGGTTTTTCAATAAAATTAATTTGCTTAAGATAAATAAATAAATAACCTGAAACAGATTCAGATTTAATGCTTTCCTCTCAGCATTATTTTATGTCATGATGCCATCTTTAATAAAGAAAAATAATAAGGCATGCAAGTGTCGGTATAGTGACGCTTTCTGGATTACATCATAAAAATTAAGCATTATTATCATTAAAAAAATTGGAAAAGATGACCAATTAACAGCTGTATAAAGTTTGAACTGGAAATGTTTTAGAATAATCTATCGCAAGCAACCACTCTGCCCATAAGTCATTATCCGACACTAAAGTGAACAACATGTAGAAACTACAAACGATAGTGGATTTTTGTAAAGAAAGCAGAAATGGCTTTAGCCCTTTAGGAAATATATGGGTTCCTTCCAGTATCACGTAGCGGAAGTCTGTGTATAAATTGAAATTTATTGATTCGTACATGAATATTAAAAATTAATTTTTTATTAATTTATTGATTCACATGAATATCAAAAAAAAATAAATATTACAATTCGAGTTCAATCAAAAATATAAAAATAAAAAAAATTTAAAAATTTTATTAATCACCAAAAAACTAAAATTGTCTACAATAGTCATAAAGCTTCACATATTTATAGGATGACATAAGCCTATCAACCCTTAATTTAACTAGAAAAGAAAATAAAAATATTTCTAATTAAGGTAGGAAATCAAATCCTAACCAAATTGTAGAAAATTAAATCCTAATTAGGAAATAAAATCAACAACAAATTAGTAATAAAAATTTTAAAATCAAATCAAAATCAATTTTTAAATAGAAATAAAAATTAAATCTTATCCAAAATAATAATAATAATAATAATAATAATAATATACAACCTCATTCTAATAACTCCAAAACTTACTGCACCGCATCACAATACTTCAAAGTTCAAAATACCGCATCACAATACTTCAAAGTTCAAAATTTGTTGGGTAGTGATAATATATATATATATATATATATATATATATATATATACAAATTGCTCCATGTATGGACATCGTTGGTTATTTCGTCTTCAAGTTACTTTGCTATTAATCACGTGTTAATAATCATAATTTTACATCCATTGACATTAAATGCCAAAAATATATGCTAGAAAATTTTTAGTTTTTTTGAATTTACCCAATTCAAAAAAATGCCAAAAAATTACTAATGCCAAAAAAATACTAAATAAAAAAAATTGATATAAAGTAACATGTATTAAAAGAATATATTTTGAATCTGTTTCAAACTTCTAAATAATTAGAGTTCGTATAATTAGCATATGTCAAGAGCATCAAATGCCAAAAAAAAAAAAAAAAATTTACTGAATAACAATTTAAAATGAAATTACAAATTTAGCACCAGCGAGCACATTTATATATGCTCAATATGGAATTGGAAGGGAAGTCTTTTACTTATTTATTTGTTCTTCTCCTTTTTCTTTTTAAATGTTAGCTTTAAGAATATTATGGGAGTTTATTTGTGATCAGTTGATTAGCTATGTTCTACCTAAATTATTTGGGTTTAATTTTTAGGAAAAAAAAATCTTGAGATAAAAAATTAATATGAGAATATATTTTTGATGATGTGATTCATTTTTTTTTACGAGTGATAAAAGAAATAGTTATATATATATCCTTTATATATAGTTCACTTCCAATAAATTCTTGATAAATTAAAAAAATGAAATGTAATTTTATAAGATCAAGAAATTAACATAGAAGAACACCAAAGCATTAAGTTATAAATATTCTTACTAATTATAAAAAATTATATATATTTAATAATTATAATTTATGTAGCATTTACATACTATTTTTTCAAGAAGGAACTCTGGCTGAAATTCAAACATTCACACATTTAAAAATTAGTACTAACACAAAGATATTTATTATATTTTAATGGTTTATTTAGATTGATTAGAGTTTAATTAGATTTCAAATTTAAAACATTACAAACTTGAAAATACACATAATGAAAAAAAAAAACTTATTGAGATTATACTTCTGTCTACAGACATATACCATTCTTTTGTTCCATAAACCATAAATCAATGCCAAAAACCATAAACGAATTCTTTTGAGAAATTTTTATCTTTTTTAATATATTATATTTAATAGTTAAATTAAATGGTTATTCAGCTAGTCAGCAATTGTTTAGATGGTTACTCAGCTACAGTATAAGTCTTTTTGTTCAAAAAAATATATATCAAAAAAATTTCCAATTACTTTTCTACTCCTATGTTTGGTTGCCACTATAGAATAGATCGACAAGAGATCAACGCCTCAAGCTGCATAGTCTGAAATCAACTAATCATATATTATAAGCTAAGTATATGATCAAAAAGGGTATAAGATGTCAAAAAGTGTAAAATTCTTCACAAGAGGGACAAGAAATTACTCATATCATATGATAGAATGATCAGAAAGTTTCATGATATAATGGAGTAGAATCAACAAACCATTTAAAAAATAATCTACACATTTTTATGTTGAAATTATTAATATGAACATAAATTCTTAAAGAAATTGCTAGGGCCCTAATTAAAAGTCAAGTTTCATTGTTTGTATATGCCTTGATCATGAATTTCTTTATTATTAAACCTCAAACTAATACCATTAATACATTTTTTTAGCTGAATATCATGAATATATACTTTAATACTCTTACCTAAGGAGATGTTGTTTAGGATGCACGCCAAAAGGCAAAAACAAGTTGATGCCAATTGGAAATTACTTATTATATATAGACTAGATATTAATTAGTATTCAGCATTCATTGGTTAGAGAATTTTTTTATTAATTACTATTTTTTTCCCTTGTCAAGCATTTTTACCTAATTGATTAAATATAAAATATTATGACATAGAAAGTCAAAAATGTTTGCCTTAATGTATATGACACAAACACACACATATATATATGTTGAAAGGTATATGACACATATATTTGAAATAATGAAAACACGGTATATGAATGAGATCATTGTTGACTAATAGTGAAAGGCCATGGAATTTTATTGCATTTCTTTGAACGTTAGGGTTTGTGTTTATGAATAGGAATTAACGTTAAAAGTCCTTACTAATTATGTCATAATGTTAATGGACATATTCAAAGGTTCCTTCCAATATCTCTATTTGGATTGAATTATTTATTAATACTTATTTTACTTTTTTTTATCGATGGAATGATCTCTTCTATCAACCTTAATCAACAACATTAAAGTATGATTAGATCAAATGTGAATGTGATCCCGCTTATGCTGTCCTTCCCCGTACGTAGTATGCATCTTTTTCTTCCACTTGGCCGTGTCTAATTCGTTGAATTTAGTAAGGCAACCCTTAAATCTCCAATATTCAAAACATGGTCACTAATGGTCATTCAGTTCCTACTCAAGTAAGCAAATTTTGTATGTATATATACACATAAAATCCAATGACAATGGCTAAATCTTCACGTTAACTATACGTTTTCAAAGCACTATACAATTAATAAATATATATGTAATATTGCACGTGTGTGAATGTTAATGACCAGTGATCAAACTTTGCGGGCTACTGTAATTTGTTATCTTCTTCATATTAATTTCTCTGTCCTCTCCTGCTTTAGTGGCCGGCCCGGTGCAATGTTGATGCAACAAAGAAGACGTCATGAATTTTTTTAATCATATGTTTTAAGGTATAAACAATTCGAGCATAAAGCTTAATCAACTTGTTGGATTAATTTTGCATTACTTGTTTCATAATTGGTTCCTACAATGTTAATTGAGGATAGATTTTGTTTTTCTTATATTAATTGATTTTGTGTTGAGTGATATTCTAATTAACTTTGGTTTAATTTTTTTCCAACTCAATTAAATCTCACCAATTCTTATTTTCAATGTTATAATAAATAAATAAATAAATACCACTTAAATATAAGCTGTAAATTTTTAATTTTTTTATACTATTGTTTTTTTTAAGCATGATTAAAAAATCGTTAAACTTTTTTGAAAAGAATAAATATCCTCACTAATTCAAATTAGACCGATAAATTTCACCAAATTTAAAAGATAAACCAAATAAATTCTAAAAAATCTTCATTGTAGATTCAATTCAGACAGGGTTAATTGCACCCATAGTACCCAACTTTGCCATGTGTTCCCATTATAATACTTAACTTTTAAATCGTCACTTAAAATTTTCTGAGAATTATTTTTTACCCCATAAACATACCTAAAATCACTTTCCGGTGGTCGGCGCTGACATGGACTATGACATGTAAAAAAAAAAAATTCATTTAAAAAATTAAAAGACTTAAATAGCGCCACGTGTCCCACTAATTCTCTTCAGCTGAAATCCTAAAATCCTTATAACAGTAAGGACATGGGAAATCAGGTCTGACCTCATCTTCTACCTCGAAATCATCGATGTGCAGTCGATCTAAATCACAAATCCAAAATAAACATCAATTAATTCACATTCAGAGATCAACCAAAACAATCCACAAAACAAAATCACGAACGAAATATAACGAATGAAAAAAAAGTTACCTAAGTGAGAGCTGTGATGATGCTGCTGCTGCTGCAGTGTATATTGCCTTTTAGCAGCGGCAAGACGAGAAGTCCAAAAATCAGAGTCCATTTCTGACTAAAGATCAAGATTTTGAATCTCTTTATTGTGAAAGATTAAATCTTTATTAACTTTTAAGAGAAACTTTTAACAATTCAAGAATCAAAAGAGCATAAAGATTATATTTTTATCAGTTCTTTTGTTTCAAATCTCTGTGTATGTATTTTTCAAAGGATGTGTTGACTTATTTCTATAAGAGAAGCTTGCAGTATGATCCAAAGAAGAAGAAAATGGAAGTTTCTTTATTGCAAGTTTATTAATTTTGACTTGTTCTTGGTGAAACCGGCTGCAATAACAGTTGAAGCTTTTGAGTGAAACTCACAGACTTTGTGGCGTCTATGGTAGTGCTTGGCATGGGTCAGATCGGCATTGCACCCTTCAGCTTGACACCTAGGTGCGTTGGACGAACCAGGTTCGAGCGGCCTCGATCGGCGATAGAGGCGGTTCACAAAATCATCCTCAGTAGAAGAAAAATAAGTCCGGCCGCCCAAATTCAGTCCAATCCTGGCCATGTAATCTCGAGGTCGAGTGACTTCTTCGGTCTTTGGGACAAGAAAATAGGAAGGACTGGGTCCAGGGTGAGCTGGAATTGGGTCGAGGGAGAGGAGGGAAGGATGGGGAGGAGTGTAAGAAGACGCGCTGGCATAGGTGCATGGGTCGTAGAGGGAGTTGACTTGATGTGTGTTCGGCTGGAGGAATAAGGAAGTAGCAGGCTGGGGAAGGAGGTAGCAAGCAGGGGAAGAAGCTTCTCAGGGAAGCTTTTCAGTTCAAGCTTCTCAGGTAAGCTATTCCAATGAGAGTGAGAGGAGAGAGAATTAGTGGGACACGTGGCACTATTTAATAAGTCTTTTAATTTTTTAAATGTAAAAAAAAAAATTTACACGTCATAATCCACGTCAGCGCCACATCAGCTCCGACTTATGGGACAAAAAATAATTCTCAGAAAATTTTAAGTGACGATTTGAAAGTTGGGTATTATTATGGGAACACATGGCAAAGTTGGGTATTATTTATTCTACATATATTACACCTAACTTTTACATAGATAATATATAAATACTTAATTTAATTACAGTTTCATCAATTAAATTAATTTAAAATGTACAAAATACATTTTAAACATCCAAAAACTAACTGTATTATTTTGAATTAATATAGACATATTATTTTTTATTATAATCCACAACTTATTATAACTCCTTAGACTTCCAATAGATAAAAGAAAAAAAAATTAAAATTCCTACTCCAAAAAAAAAAAAACTACGCTCAAATATTAAAAGAAAAAAAATCATTCACACTATAAAGATCTCCAAGGAAGTTACAATAATCGATTAATCCCTTGTTCACCGCATATATCCCGAAGATTTAGAACCACAAACAGTCATTAATTTGTAACAAAAACGGGGATTAACATTGAAATTAACAGGAACAAAAAAAAAAAGTCAATTCATTCTATTCTATGTCTAACACACACACAATCAATTTTAACTTTTAACTGTGTGTAAGTTTTTCTCTTTTTTTCTTCTTTTAAGCAAGTGATATATAAATTAATCATTGCTTCTAATTATAATTAACGTATAGGGTAGCTATTCATGAAACTTGGTTCATTATATATTTAATTTTTATATGATGAAACAACTTTGAAGCCGCCATGAATCTATAACGAAATACCTTGAAATAAGTAAATGATACAAGTCAATGAGTTTCCTTTTTTTTTTTTTCCTTAATTCTTATATCACATCTTTCTTTTTCTCAAATTTTCAATAGGGGTATATATGGTGGGTTTTTTTTTTTTTTTTTTTTTTGTGTCCTTAATTATTGTTTGAATCTTTTAGTCTTTTTTAGCTTTTTCTGGCTTTATTTTTTCTTTTTGACCAGCTCCTTATTAGCTCTTACATATACTTTAGTTACTTTACGCACTATTTTCACATGTTTCAATATTACGAAGCCAGGCCAGTTGATTCCACCAACAAACTTTATATGCATATACATATGTATAATGATATTGACAGGAATTTGACTAAAAAAAATATTATTTATCATCAAAATGAAGTGTGCATGTGGAAAGAGAGTAGAATTGTCTAGGAGATAGAGAGGAAATTGGTAGCGCTGCATCTTCCCATAGCTCTTACTGGAACCCTCCTTTTGATGAACATGCCAATAGGAGAAACCAAAAGAAAAAAAAAAAAAAAAAAAGTTAAGATTTTGATCATTTGCCAATTATTCATTTCAAATGCAGGCTCAAGATGGTAGCTTATAGGTTTTCTTTTTTAGTAGAACGTATTTTGTTATTGATTGAAAATATCAAAAGCTAATACGTTTAATCAGGGGAGTTGGGTTGTCAAATTATATTCCCCTTGATCTGACATAGAACGAGCAGCTCAGGCTATGAATTACTTTATTCGCAAATCATCTAATAAAACTGAATTAATTAAATGTCTTGAATTTCATCTCACAGTGCTATTCAGTCTTTAATTATCAGCCTCAGGTTTAATCTTGAAGCACTGTAAGCGCATCCGTCTCAATTAATTATGACTCTCTGAAGCAGCAGTTCTTTTATGCAAGCCAAATACTCCCTCAAACTTAGGAATCAAATATGGATATAAACATGTAATTAATTTTCTTTTTCAATAATAATGTGTTTTAAAGTTGGTGCGACTCTATTACTGACAATTGCAAAATGTAGGCTCAATTCTTATTCTATCAAAATTTTCATTGTTGAAATGATTGATAAATCTTCTTCATTTCATATCTGGGCATCATTTTATCATTTTTATCATATTTCTTAATATCAATAGCACGTTTGGTATACTTTTGCTAGATCAATTATATCACTTTGAATGATGGTGCAAAATGCATATATTAATTATTATCTTTTTTTTTTTTCGGACTGTTAAAAATTTTAGATTTCTTTTTTAGATTAGGTATATGTTTGTTCAAATAACAAGTTACTATTTTGTAAAGTTTATATATATATATTGTTTTATTTTTCTTCAGGAAAAAATTAGGTAATATTAATACTAATTATTCTATCTGTTTATCAAATCAAATGGGTTACAAGAAAAACTAAGATAAAACATCACTTCTATATATTGTTCTTATCCAAAGCATATATATAAACATATGGATGGATAAATATTCTTTGAACTACAATTTCCAAGTTGCAATGAAAATGTCGAGAGAGTAATTAACATACTTTAAACAGATCCTACCATAAAGGACAGCACTCAAATAAGATATCTCCGGCATCAGCAGAATATGCATGAACAGACTCTTCAAGCCCCATCAGCTGGTTTGTGTACATGGTTCCATTATCCTCTGTCGCGTACATTTCCTCCATCATTGGATATGACTGGAGTTGTTCAGACCACAAAGCATAAGAATAAACAGGTTCTTCATGCGATAATTTGTCCTGGGTTAATCTTGCCTCATTCGTGCCTTCCAGTGGAAATTGCTGCCCACAAAAACTTTGGCCTTCTCCTGACAAATTTACCTTAGTACTGTCTTCATGAATGTCCTGGTTCTTAAGTGTGCACATGAGAGAATAGATAAACAAATCATCTACGAAATTTCCCTCAAAAATACTATGGTTTGTGTCTAATCTATTGACAAGATTAGAGCTTGTAGTAGTAGAAATCTTCGATGAGTTTGTGATCTCCTTAGAGCTTTCTGATGAATCCAGTACTTTTGGAACATTGGAGGGTAAGCCATTGCCTGCAAGTCCTATTAGTCCGTGCTTTTTCACTTCCTGAAATTTAGTTGTTGATGATGCTTTCTTCTTCAATAGTTTCCTTGTATTAGTGTTCCAGTAATTTTTTATTTCATTGTCTGTTCTTCCAGGCAATCTTGCGGCAATTGCAGACCATCTAAAATTAAGACAAAAGAAACAGACATTAGAACATGTGTAATAGATCACCAATGGTATAAATTTTTTCACTTTTATACAATAATAATTAATTGATGGATATTAAGAAAGAGTGTATCAAGAATGGTCGTGAGTGGAGTTTAGGCAGGTAGTCTTAGTTAGGCTGCAATAGAATATGGTAGGTAAGGAAAAAAAGGTAACAAAGGAATAAAAGAGATTATAATTAATTAATTAAATAAATTGCAAAATATGTTAGATGTTCTATATATTAAGGAACAATATTCAAGAATTGAAGAATGCATGAATCTTCAAATGAAATTTTTTGAATTTACATTGATAGGGGTGGACTTAATTAGCTAGTTGAGTTTCAAGCAAACAATTTCACAAAGACTCTAAAACAATGGTTTGTGGTGAAGTTATAGTTAGTAAGTTAGATTAGAAGAAAGGGGAGTCATGGGATCGATCCCTTGTAAGTTACACTACTTTAATAGGTGCTTATTACACAGACTAAAGCATTTGGATAAAATTTAAATCTTTATTATATTTCAAATAATTAACCCACAATCATGTGCAATTCATTTGCAATATTATGCATGATTTTACGTTGGTTTACTTGCAAAAACACAAGATTTTAGTCTTAATGTATACAAATTAAGAGAACATATGTTGATTTAATTTTAAGAACAAATATAATAATTTTAATGCGGTGAATGATTATTTTTATTATAAAAATTTAAACACAACTTTGTACAGGCAAAAATATCTATCTACGGAAGCAAAAGTCTATCATGCACACAGGCAACAACTTATACTACAGCTTGCTAGTTCAGTATATGTAGGCAAAATATCGATATATGAAAGCAAGTAGTGTTGTTGAAAGATCAATATTTACATATGATGTCTTCGCTATATATCCTGAAAAAGAAAACCCTATTTTCACTTAGCCCAGAATCTTTCTTCATGTGCATTTTAGTTCATTCAAATTGCAATCTCACAATAATCAATTAACCAAATTAATATACATCAAAATGGAAGGGTATAGTTCTATATTATACCTATTCCCCAGCATTTCATGCAGCTTGAACATTGTTTCTTTTTCTTCCTTGGTGAAGTTCCCATGCTTTATATCTGGCCTAAGGTAATTCATCCACCTAAGCCTGCAACTCTTCCCTGACCTTGACAAGCCTGATCATCAAAGAAACAGCCAACAATGTAAAATTTATCAATCATAAAAAAAAAAAAAAAAAATCTAATTCAATTCTCTTTATTTGTAACTATTTGCATAGTTTTGTTTACTTATTTCTTACCAGCAGCTTTTGCCATCACATTCCAATTCCAAATCCTATATCTGTTAATATAAGCTATCAACTTCTGGTCTTCTTCAGGACTCCATGTTCCTTTTTTCGAAGGCATTTTTTCAGAGTACAGAACTCTCCTCACCATTATCTGTATCTTACAAGTTTTCAACCTTGAGGCACCTCACCAAAGTCATCGCCTTGCTATTTTTATATATACAAACGCAGACCAGCATATACCGCGGGTACATTATTCAGGTATATATGGGGTTAAATATATTGGTGGTCACCAAACTTTGCACTTATTTCATTTTGGGTACTGAACTTTAATTTGTTTCATAAAGGTAACCTAACTTTAATTTTATTTTATCTGGTGGTCACCCAGCGCCAGCGTGCTGATGTGGCAGTCGGAAGGAGAATATTCGCCACGTCAGCAAGTCAACTCAGATTGTGACCGAAACGAAATTAATTGAAGTTTAGTACCCAAAATGAAATAAGTGCAAAGTTTGGTGACCACTGAAATAATTACCCTTGTCAAAAAGTTTATTTAATTTAAAATTAAAAAATCCATTTAACCAATGTATTTCTCAATATATAGTACTATATATATTGAGAATATATAAATATTTATGAATAATTTAATATGATATTTATTAGCTGCAGACAAGTAAATAATAAAATCGATGATCAATAAGTAATTATTCAGTCAAATAATAAATGAAAATTTGATTTATATTATTTATAACTTATTTATATTAAAATATTTCAAATTTCTTGGAGATATTAATTGTTATTTTGAATACAATATTTATTAATCATCTATTTTATTATTTACTTGTCTGCAGCTAATAAATATCATATTAAATTATTCATAAATATTTATATATTCTCAATATACATAGTACTATATATTGAGAAATACATTGGTTAAATGGATTTTTTAATTTAAATTAAATAATTTTTTTGACAAGAGGTTGATTAATGGGTAATTATTTCGGTGGTCACCAAACTTTCCACTTATTTCATTTTGGGTACTAAACTTCAATTGATTTCATTTTGGTCACCAATCTGAGTTGGTTTGATGACGTGATGAATATTCTCAGAATATTCACCTTCCGGCTGCCACGTTGACATGCATGTACCGGGTGACCACCGGATAAAATAAAATTAAAGTTGAGTTACCTCTATGAAGCAAATTAAAGTTCAATACCCAAAATAAAATAAGTGCAAAATTTAGTGACCACCGATATATTTAACCCTAAGTTTGAATTATTTTTAAAAAAAAAATTAAGTTTGAGTTTTGTGTTTCTAGAAGTAGATGTTTAGGTTTTTTTTTTTCTATATCATAATAATATGGTATCATCTTTTATTTTTACCTATAATAGCATATTTGTGTAGTTAATTATGTAAGAAAAAATTTAAATTTTTAATTTAACTTATCTAGTATAAGTAATAATTTTAACTTTTTACTTATGTAAAAAGATCTTTCCTATAAAAATTTAAAATTTACTTAAGTTATCTAGTAAAAGTAATAATTTTAACTTTTTACTTATATAAAAAAAACCTTCCCCTATAAAAATTCAAAATTTATATAGGTATATAAATATAGAAGAGTTAAAAAATTTTATTTTACTAATGTATGTCTTATATTTATTTTACTAATGCATATCTTATATATCATTTGCACATATATATATAAATATAAAAGTTAAAATGTTTTAAAATATGTGTTTCTAATTATGTGATATATACCTTTTTTTTTTAGAGAAAAAGATGAATGCAGTATATATCATTTATATACGTATAAACATATAAAGCTGTAACTTTTTTTTACTTAGTTTTTTCTCTTATAATATTTTTAATTTTTAAATGTTTATACTTCGTGTTAGTTATATACTTTTTATTTTTATATCATTGTCTCTTGACATTATATTAATGAATTATTAACTTTTTATATTTTTTATGAAAATTTTTATATGAATTTTTGTTTGTTACATAAAATTATAAAATTTTTATTATATATGTGACATGTAATGTGTTAAATCATAATATTTAAATTAAAATTAAAAATAATGAGAATTAACTTTAATTAAGTACCACATAAACTAACTATTAATTATTTTTTTTTTGAAAGACTATTAATTCTAATATATATGACATGTAATGTGTTAAATCACAACATTTTAAATTAAAAATGATGAGAATTAACTTTAATTAAGTACCACATAAACTAACTATTAATTCTTTTTTTTTTTTTGAAAGACTATTAATTCTAATATATATGAATTGTTACTTTGACTCCATAATTTTAAATTAATAGTAAATAAATAAATATTTAACTCTTTGTACTCATATATAAAGACGAGGCCATCATACGCCCAAATTTAGACTCCGTTTGTTTCCGAAAAATATTCTAAATATATTTTAAAAAAAATATTTTTCAGAAAAATATAATATTTTTTTATGTTTGAATACAACACTAGAAAAATAGTAAAAAAGTATTTTTGGTGTTTAGTTTTACAATAGATTTCTTCCTAAATTATACAATATTATATAAAAATGGTAACTTTATTTTTTATTTTTTTCTCTCTCTTTATATTTGATAAGTATTTAAGTCTTGGAAAATAACTTCCCGTTCTTATAATGGAAAGTTTTTTCCCATATTTTTAAGTTATTTTCCTTCGACTAATAACTTATTTTTCTTTAACTTATTTTATTTTGGTAACCAAACATTAGAAAATAAAGAAAAATATTTTCCACAAACAAATGGAGCCTTGGTATTATTTTAATTTTTTCTTTACTTGTAGGGAACAATTGACTAATGTAAAAGCAATATATGTGTGTTATTTATCATTAATTTTTTCAACTAATTATACATATTTTACTATTTATATGTTTTATATTGAAATAATATATAGACTTTAGAAAATACATCTCTGATTATACTATTTCTTGCTTATATACAATTTTTGTTAGATTTGTACCGAAGAAGGATTTTTGTATGGAATTTTTTCAAAAATAGCCAGAAATCAAAAATAATATCAAAAGCCACATTGACTAAAAGTGTTTTCAAAAATAGCTTTAAGGAAGTTTTTTTTTCAAATCTAGACCATGGCTCTTCTAGAAGCTGTTTGACTATTCTTAATGTGTTTGACTTTT
Organism: Macaranga tanarius; assembly: GCA_949673435.1. Lineage (NCBI taxonomy): Eukaryota > Viridiplantae > Streptophyta > Magnoliopsida > Malpighiales > Euphorbiaceae > Macaranga > Macaranga tanarius. Next base: position 699 of record CATIWO010360791.1, on the reverse strand, counting down.
CTAAAAGCTGTTTGATCCTTCCTTTTTTTTTTTTTGAATCAAAATTTTTTTTTACTACTTTCTTCATTTTTTTCTCTAACATTTTTTTACTAAACTTTTTTTTCTATTTTTACGGTACTATTTTTTATCAATATTTTTTTTGCTAAATATTTTTCTCAATATTTTTTTATACTCAAGATTTTTTCTATTTTTAAAGTACTCTTAACATTTTATTTTTTTCTCAATATTTTTTTTATTTTATTTTTTGCTCAATATTTTTCTTAGTATTGTTACTAAAATTTGATCCTCCTTTTTTTTTGAATTAAAATTTTTTTTTCTACTTTCTTCATTTTTTTACTAAATTTTTTTTTCTATTAATATATGTCTTATATAATTGGATATTAAAACAAAATCTATAGGGATAATGGTCCCTTTTATCCAGAACTATAGGCCAATTTTCTTAATTATCATATACTTTAAAAATTATCAATTTATATAGTCAACTTTTCGATTTGTTTCTAATTTATCCTAATTTCAAATGGCATGTGGAATTGCTGATGTGGAATGATGACGTGACTCAATTTTGCTGACTGTGGTGACACATCAATACGACGCCGTTTTAATGTGGAGAATAAATGGTCCCTTTTATCCAGAACTATAGGCCAATTTTTTTAATTATCCTATCCTTTAAAAATTATCAATTTAGATAGTCAACTTTTC